>CAUYQG010100228.1:0-13071 GCA_963574415.1 Tarsius wallacei | reverse complement strand
AGGAAAAACAGATCTCCCTCCCCTGTCTCTCTCCCTCCGTCCCTCCCTCCCTCTCTCTCTCTGTCTCTCTCTCTCTCTCTCTCTCTCTCTCTCTCTCTGTCATAGAATTCTGTAAAATCATCTCTGTAAGAATCAAGAGGCTTCAATGACAGAGAGAGAGAGAGAGAGAGAGAGAGAGAGAGAGACAGAGAGAGAGAGGGAGGGAGGGAAGGAGGGAGAGAGAAAGGGGAGGGAGATCTGTTTTTCCTCTCTGCCTAGCCCACCCAGCTCCTTCCCTCCCTCCCCGGCTGGTTTGATGGCCTTAAACGGTACTACCTTAAAAAGGCTGGTGCCAGGGACAGCGAACACCGAGCCCCAAGCACTGGGAAAACAAAGACGGCCCCCAAGAAAGTGACAGTCCAAGTGGGGGGGGGTCCCTTTGCAAGGCTCTCTGAGGGACCCCGAGACTTCACTGTTTCCCAGCCCGGCGAATTCTTATCTTCTACAAACGGAAGCGCTGGCCCATTTCCTTGCCAGGTACCTCCTGGGCCTCCGCACTCGAGAGCTGCCCGTTGGAACCGGGAGAACTGGGCGCCCCTCTCTGTCCCGGCTAAGGCACTTGCTCGGCGTCGCCGTCGAGCTCGGGGTCTCAGCGGCGCCCGCGCGTCCCGCTCGCCGCGCTCCCCGCACCGACCCGGCGCGCGCCTCTCCGCGCGTCCAGCGGGGCCGCGGGGACACCCTCACCTCTCGGGCCCGCGCGGTGGCGGTGGCCTCCGGGGCCCGTCCCCGGGGCAGTGACAGGCGCGTCCCCGCGCCTCCCGGGCTCCGGCCGCCGCCTCGGGTCTCATGGTGCCGGCGGCGCCCGCGCCCCTCCGGCCGCGCCAGCCGCTCGAGCGCGCCGGCATCCGCTGGGGCGAGCGCGCTCACCTCCCCGCGCGAGGGCGCCAGGTTTAAAAACGGGGGCGGGGCGGGGAGGGGACACGGGAAACGGCGCCGAGGGAAGGGCAGGAGAAGCTCCCGGAGGGGGTGCGCAGGGGTCAGAGAGTGGGAAAGGGAGAGCCCAGGGAGGGGGGAGGAGGAGAAAGGACAAGAGATGTTCCAGGCGGGCACGGGGGTGGCTGGGCATGGGAGGGGACAAGAAACGCTCAAGGAGGGGGTGGCGCGTGGCCGGGCGTGGGAGGGGAGGAGTGCCACGCAGGGGATTCAGGAAGGTCGGGGCAAAGCTGGGCAGGGGACAAAGAAGAACCGGGAGGGGGCTGGGACGAGGAAGTCGGGAGGAGACGGCGGGAAGTGGCACGGGAAGCCCGGAGAGGCGAGGAAGGCGCGCGGGGTGAGGGGCCCTAGCATTGGGCGCGCTCCCTAGGGGATTGGGGGGACCCGCGCTCCCCGGGCGGCCTCCGCTCCCAGGCACTAGAAGAGACGAGTCCCTGCTCTTCCCTCCCTCTGTGGTCCCTGCGGCTCCAGGAGTTTGGTCCTGCGCGAGCTTCTAGTTCCCTAGGTTTTCGGATCATCTCACATCCACCCCTTCGAAGCGGCGGCGGGGCTTGGGGGGCAGCCACCGAATCCTCGGGACCCGTGTGGACCGGCCCTGCCTTCGGTGCTGGGCCGCGGGCGCCCGGGACGCCCCGACGCCAGGGCTCGAATCCTTGGCGAAGCCGGCGGGGTGGAGGCGCGGAGATAATTCCAGGCGATGGAAGGATAGGGTAGGACAGAGCCAGATGACAGCACCCTTTCCAGTGATGCAGCCTTTGAAAAGAATTTGGCTTTTTTTATAAGGTGGAGGGAGGTGGAAGCGGAATCCCCTGGTTTGGATTTAACAACGTCTTCGGACGAGCTGGAGCGGCTGTGCCCGACCCTAGGGACATTTCCCCGGGAGAGCTCCATTGCCGCCAGCGCGTTGCCAGGGTGGGAGGAATGGGACTTCACCCGCAGTGCCAAGCGACAGAACACTGGGGGCGCTGGAGTGCGGCGGGCCTGGGGCCCGGGGCTCCTCGCTAGAGTAGGATTCTCTCCGGGGCGCCACTGCCCGAGCGTTTGAGAACTGGAACTTATATCACTTAAATTACTGCAAAGGATGTTTAACAAATCGACGAATTTCAGGGATTAACATGCTTTCATCTTTTTTTCCTTTACGAACTTGACAACAATAATTAAACCGAATTAAAGGCAAGCAGTAAAGAGGAAGGAATAACTTTTAATACAATTTCATGATTAAAAAGACAGTTGAGTATTACGGGGGCAAAAGAAGGCAAAGAACGTTAACAAGCCTCATTGCAACGGTAAGGTATCCTATTTAATCCACCAATGCAGAAGGTTTTTTAGAAACAACACTGAACAACAGGCTGTGGGTGTTTTAAAATGGGTCCTCCAGATAGCTGGGGGCAATGCAATCTAGGTGCCTTTCTGCGAAAGTTCGATAACGTGTATTATGTGCCTTAAAAGTGTTCTCCTGTTGGCCCAGTAATTCTACATCAGGCAGTGTCTATGCTAAAGTGTACATATTTGGAAATAGGTCCGAGTCTCACTCTGGCTGGAGTGCAATGGTGTGATCATTGCTCACTGCAGCCTTGGGTTCACCACAGCTTCAACATCCTGGGCCCAGGTGATCCTTCCATCTCAGCCTTCCCAGTAGCTGGGACTACAGGTGTATGCCACCACATCCTGCCATTTTTTAAAACATTTTTTTGTAGACACAGGTCTTGCTATGTTGCCCAGGCTGGTCTGAAGCTCCTGGGCTCAAGCACTCCTCCTGCCTTGGCTTCCCAAAGTGCTGGGAATACAGGTATAGGCCACCACGCCTGGCTAGAGGTGTTCATTTTAACGTTCTTTATAACATTTTAAAAAATCTAAGAGATGGCAAGGATTACATAAATGATGATAGAATATTATTCAGTTAATAAAAATATGGGACTGGGCATGGTGAAGCATGCCTGTAATCCTAGAACTATGGGAGGCCGAGGCAAGAGGATTGCTTGAGCCCAGGAGTTCAAGATTAGCCTAGACAAAATAGCAAGACCTCATCTCTACAAAAAAATCAAAAAATAGCTGGGCATCATGGGGCCCGCACCTGTAGTCTCAGCTACACAGGAGGCTGAGGCGAAAGGATCACCTAAGTCCAGGAGGTCGAGGCTGCAGTAAGCTGTGAGCATGGCACTGCATTCCAGCCTGGGCAACAGTACGACCCTGACTCAAAAAACAAAAGGAAAGAAAAGAAAAGAAAAAAAAATGGGGAGAGCTGAGCATGGTGTCACATGCCTATAGTCCTAGCTATTAGAGAGGTAGAGGCAAGGCTTGAGTCCAGGAGTTTGAGGCCAGCCTGGGAAACATAGGGAGACCCCTAGTCTCAAAAAAAAAAAAAAAAAAAGACAAAAAGTAGTCAAAAGTGCCAAGTAATTTATGAAGATAATCTGTCCCCAAGATGGTAGAGTATAACTACATAAACCATAGTTAAAATATATAACTGTGTACTTTTGATGAAAATGTATTTGTTAAAAAAAATTCATTGTTAATATAAATGTGGTTTTTTTCTTAAGTTCTTTCTGCAGAAAGAGGAATTGAAATACAGTAAAAGAAAAAAATTGCTGTAGAGGTGGTTGGGAATTCAAAGGGCTGTTGTGTTACCAAGTATTAATATAACTATTTCTTAAATTTTATTTGGGTCCAAGGAAGATCTTCATGAGAGAGGAAGTAATTTGGAGAAGAGGAGAAATCTTAAGAAACTTAATTAGGCCCCAGTTTTTAAACTGGGAAAAACTGCAGAACTTAAAGCATGTGAATCCATGTCTGAGACGTAAATAAAATGGAGAGTCTATTTCTTGATTTGCTGTCTTTAATTAAGCATTCTTTTTCATTTGCTGACTTTCAGTTGTTGCTTGGAAACAAAGAATAAAGATGTCAACCCTGAGGCTTTCCGGCCTCCTTAGGAGGAGGATACCGAAAGTCAAAACATCTAAGGGGACAGAATATTTTTACATAAACAGTGTTGAAGATAAGCAGGGAAATGATAATTTCCTTTCCTTCTGTTTAGTCAGACCGTGTTTCCTGTTATCCACTCCAAAAAGTGTTTGGCATCTCTTAAAGCTGTTTTAGGAGCTACAAGATGTTGTTACTGCTCCTGATGTTGTTATTTTCTAAAACATTGAAAACCAAAAAAAAAAAAAAGTCGGGCCCGGTGGCTCAGCCTGTAATCCCGTGCCTTGGGTGGCTGAGGTGAGTGGATTGCCTGAGCCCGCGGGTTCGAGACCCGCCTGGGCAACTTGGCGAGACCTCATCTCTACAATCAATCAAAAAATTAGCCGGGTGTGGTAGTGCGCGCCTGTAGTTCCAGCTACTTGGAAGGCTGAGGCGGAAGGATCGCTGAAGCCCAGCAGGTCGAGACTGCTGTAGCTGGGAGCGGCCACTGCACCCCAGTCTGGGTGACAGAGTGAGACTCCAACTCAAAAAAAAAAAAAAAAAGGATATTTGTTCCATGGGAATAAGAGATATATTAGTTTTGAGAGTTTAAATTGTTATTTTTTAAATTGTGGTAAAATATATAAAACATAAATTTACCATCTTTGCCATTTTAAGTGTGCAGTTCAGTGGCATTAAATACATTAATGGTGCAGTGCTATTATCACCATCCAAATAACACTTCATCCTATAAAACTGAAATTATTTTTTTTTTCTGAGTTGGGATCTCACTCTGGCAGTGCAGTGGCAGGATCACAGCTCAACCTCCTAGGCTCAGGTGATCCTTCAACCTCAGCCTCTGGAGTAGCTGGAACTCCAGGCGCGTGGTATCACCATGTCTGGCTAAGTTTTAAAGTTTTTGTAGAGATGAGGTCTCGCTATGTTGGTTGTCTAGGCTGGTCTCGAACTCCTAGGCTCAAGCAATCCTCTGGCCTCAACCTCCTAAAGTGCTGGGATTACAGGTGTGAGCCACCATGCCTGGCCTCGAAATCCTTAAAAAATAACTTCCCATTTCCTTCTCCTTCCAGCTCCTGGCAACCACCATTTCTTCTATCTCTATGAATTTGACTACTGTAGAGACCTTGTATAAGTGGAATCAAAGACCATGTATTTTTTTTTTTTTTTTGAGTTGGAGTCTCACTCCGTCGCCCAGGTCGGAGTGCAGTGGCACACTCACAGCCACCCCAGTGTCAACCTGCCTGGGTTCCAGCGATCCTTCCACCTCAGCTTTCCAAGTAGTAGGAAATACAGGCGCGTGCTACCATGCCCGGCTAATGTTTTATTTATTGCAGAGACGAGGTCTTGCCAAGTTGCCTGGGCTGGTCTCGAACCCATGGGCTCAAGCAATCCACTTGCCTCGGCCTCCCAAAGTGCTGAGATTACAGGCTGAGCCACCAAGCCTGGTCAAGCATGTATCTTTTTCACTGGCTTATTTCACAATATCTTCATAGTTCATTCATGTTGTAGCATAGGTCAGAATTTCCTTCTCTCTTCAGGCTGAATGTTCTGTTGTATGCACAGGCCACATTTTGTGTATCTATTCACCCATCTATAGATAGTCACTGAGGTTGCTTCTGCCTCTTGGCTCTTATGAATGATCCTGCTATGAACACCATTCCTACAGAGCGGTGGCTTTCAATTCTTATGGATATATTCTCAAAAGTAGAATTGCTGGATGACATATATATCTTTTTGAATACTTCTTTTTTTTTTTTTTTGAGTTGAAGTCTCACTTTGTTGCCCAGGCTAGAGTGCAGTGGCACTCACTGCCATCACAACCCCAACCTGCAGGGTTCAGACGATCCTTCTGCCTCAGCCTCCCAAGTAGCTGGGACTATAGGCGCACACTCCCACATCTGGCTAATTTTTTTATTTAATGTAGAGACGAGATCTTGCCAAGTTGCCCAGCCTGGTCTTGAACCCCTGGGCTCAGGCAATCTTTCCGCCTCTACCTCCCAAAGTGCTGCAATTATAGGTGTGAGCCACGTGCCTGGCTCTTTTTGAATTCTTATGATAAAGCCTGAGTTTGCTTTGGAAAAAAGTGTTTTTAACATGAAATTTGTATTTTAGATGTGAAGGGAAATTGTAAGCATTTTGTAACCAAGCTTTTCTCTATGACTGCAGATGTCCCCAGCCATGTGATGACTGAGGTCTAGCAGCTGGAACCATCTCCAGTACTCCCTGAGTTAAAGCTAAGGCCATAGCAATGGCCACCAGACCCTCCCTGACATCCTCTCCAGCCCCTTAACTCTTGATCTTGTCTACCATTGTCCTCTGCACAGGTCCACCTAGAGCCCCAGCCTCTGGACTATTTCTGAACCAGGAACATCCCAGGTGACCTTGCCTCACAGGGCCTCTACCTGGAACACACTCCTCCCAGAGGGCTGCATAGCTTGTCCTCTCACCTCCTTCAGGCCTTATTCAAATGTCCCCTAGGTATGACACCTTCTCTGGACACCTGTTTAAAGCCTGTCTCTCCACACACACAGACATACTCACCTTGTCAGTCCCTATTCTCCTTTCCTGCTTTAGTTTTCTCCATCACATTTAACATACTACATTTTTCATATGTGTACATACCTATCACATTTAATATACTATTTCTTACCTATTTCAGAAGTTTTTTTTTTACATTTTAAGAAATAGAGACAGGGTCTTGCTATATTGCCCAGGCTGATCTAGAACCCCTCGTCTCAAGCCATCCTCCCGCCTTGACCTCCCAAGGTGCTAGGATTACAGGCATGAGTCACTGCATCCAGCCACTATTCCTTACCTATTTATTTTATTTCCTGCCTGCCTCTCCCAATAGGATGTCAGTTCCACGAGGGCAGAGGTTTTCTCTGTTTCAGTCACGACTCTATCTCAATGACTAGAATAGCGTCTGACGCAGGTTTGTGTTGGAGAGAGTGTACACATGACCATGGTTAGCTTCAGATGCAAACGAAGAGGTACTTTGGAGTTGTCCAATTTAATTTGAATTTTTTTGTTTTTGAGTCAGAGTCTCACTCTGTCACCCAGGTTGGAGTGCAGTGGAACACTTATGGCCACTGTAGCCTTGATCTGCTGGGCTCAGGTGATCCTTCCAATTCAGCCTTCCAAGTAGCTGAAACACAGGCACACATCACTACACCCTACTAATTTTTTTTTATTTATTGTAGAGATGAGGTCTTGCCAAATTGCCCAGCCTGGTCTCGAATCCCTGGGCTCAGGCAATCTTCTTGCCTCTGTCTCCCAAAGTGCTGGGATAACAGGCGTGAGCCACTGTCCAATTTAATTACATACTATGAGTTAACATCCAACATAAGTGAATAAAACAGAGAGTTTTCCACATGCAGCACATCAGACACAAGTGGCACATGATAAGTAGGAGGATCTCACCTTAGGCTGTCCCAAGGAGCATACCGGATGTTATTCTACTTGTAATGCGTTGAACAGTGACCCCAAAAAGTTATGTCTAAGTCCTAACCCCTGAAACCTGTGAATGTGACCTTACTTGGAAAAGGGGTCTTTGCAGATGCAAAGGGATCTTGAGAGGAGATCATTCTGGATTTAGGGTGTGCTGTGGCTTGGATGCTTAACCCCTCCAAAATTCTTGTTGAAGTTTAATTTTCAATGTAATGGTATTGGGAGGTGGAGACTTTACAAGGTGATTAGGTTATGAGGGCTTTGCCCCCATAGGTGAGTTTAATGGCCATAAAACATGTTTTAATGCCTTTGATGCCTTTCAGGAGTGGGTTCTCACTCTTCTGTCTTGTGAGGAAATAGCATTCCTGCCTTCTAGAGGATGCAGTGTTTAAGGTATCATCTTGGAAGCAGAGACCAAGCCCTCACCAGACACTGCATATTGACCTTGGACTTCCCAGCCTCCAGAACTCTAAGAAATACATTTGTGTCATTTATAAATTATCCAGTCTCAAGTATTATGTTACTTGAGAAAGTAAGAGAAAGGCAGAGGAAGAAAGGCAGAGGAAGATCTGAAACACAGAGACACATGGAGAAGAAGGCAATGTGAAGACAGAGACAGAATGGAGTGATGCATGTACAGGCTAAGGAACACAAGGACTTCCAGCAACCACTGGAAGCAAGGAGAAAGGCCTGGTATTGATTCTCCCTGAGAACTTCAGAAGGAAACAACGCTGGAGGCACCTTGATTTCAGATTCCTGGCCTCCAGAATTGTGAGAGAATAAATTTCTGTTGTTGTCAACTACCCAGTTTGTGGTCATTTGTTGCAACAGCCACATAAAATGAAAACACCACTCATAGCTGCATCTAAACTGATTCTTGAGCTTATCACTGTAATATGATTCAATCTTCTATTGTATCTACAGGAAAACTGAAGGAACTCCTATTAGATGAATAGTGCCTGGTCATACACAGTGCTTTATCTGCTCTGACCTTTTTCTTTCTTGCCCAAATTCCTAACTAAGGGGCTGGGGAGTCATAGCCTACAAGCCCTAAAATCTCATCAGATGGGTTTTAATTAACCTTAGATATAATTTGGCTTACTTTCCAAGCTGATTCTGGCATAACATCACATAACAGATAAATCCAACCTGACTGTGGCATAACATCACATAATAAAGAAGGAAAAAAAAATATTTTATGACTCGGCAAAGCTGTCTCTTGGGGAAATTTGTATTTATTGTATAGAATCTTCTTCCCAGAAGAGCCAGACACTTTTTAAGACATTTACCACCTGTTCTCTTAAGCAACATTACATATGCCAAAAAGTAGAGTAGATATACTTACATGGTAAAAAATCACTTCTATGACCATTTATCTTTTTTTTTTCTTTAAGCAGGTTTTATTCAGAGGACAGAAAAGCTTCCAGAGCAGGAGGGAACCCAAGGGGGTTGACCAACCCATTTATCTTAAGCAGCACTCACTTAATATGTAAGAAGTTCAGCTGGTTATTTATTTGTGTTTTTTTTTTCCCCCTAGCTCTTTCTTGGAAGCCTCTATCTCCAGCCCGCTGCCACCAATGGTCTTTGTCTCATCATTTCACACCTTCCCTATTTGGTGCTCTCTTCTGTCTGATCTAGACTACACACTGCCTTTAGGTGATTTTTCCCTGATGCTACATCCTGATGCAAAACATCTGATGATTCCCCAATCAAGTCTTAACCTCTTAGCTTATTCTTCCAGGATTTCCATAGTAACTTGCTATTCAGTATGTCCAATCTGTCCCTCACTGTAGCAAATCTGCTGTCTGGACATTCTCTTTATTCACTTTTTTTTTTTTTTTTGCGTTGGAGTCTCACTCTGTTGCCCAGGCAGAAAAATAAATCAGCCGAGCGTGGTGGTGCATGCCAGTGGTTCCAGCTACTTGGAAGGCTGAGGTGGAAGGATCGCCTGAGTCCAGCAGGTGGAGGCTGCGGTAGCTGTGAGCATGCCACTGCACTCCAGTCTGGGCAACAGAATGAGACTCCAACTCAAAAAAAAATTTTTTTTTTCATTTTGATGGTACATCATATGTTCAAATGACTCAAAAACAAAACAGCATAGAAAGTGATATAGTGAAAAGTCCCCTTCCCTCCCCTGCTCCCATTCACTCCATTTCCCAATGTTTCTCTCTTTTTTTGTTTTTGAGTTAGAGTCTAACTCTGTCACCCAGGCTGGAGTGCAGTGGCAAGCTCACGGCTACCTCAGCCAAGACCTGCTGGACTCAGTAGATCTTTCCACTTCAGCCTTCCAAGTAGCTGGAACACATTCCAGCTGGAGCACATGGAACACATTCCAGCAGGTTCACGTTCTCAGGTGCCTGCCACCATACCCAGCTAATTTTTTGATTTATTGTAGGGGCAAGGTCTTGCCAAGCTGCCCAGGCTGGTCTCAAACCCCTGAGCCTAGGCAATCCTCTTGCCTCCACCTCACAAAGTGCTAGGATTACAGGTGTGAGCCACCGCACCCAGCCTTTCCCCCACTCTTAAAATCTTCTTGTGCATGCTTAAGCATCCTTTATGCAAATATAAGCAAATCTAGTTATATTTTTTTATCAGCCTCCCTGCCTTTTATTTTTATATTTTTATTTTTTTTTTGAGTTGGAGTCTCACTCTGTCACCCAGGCTGGAGTGCAGTGGCCGCTCCCGGCCACCGCAGCCTCGACCTGCTGGGCTCCGGCGATCCTTCCGCCTCAGTTTTCCAAGTAGCTGGAACTACAGGCCCGCGCTACCACGTCCGGCTAATTTTTTGATTTATTGTAGAAAAGAGGTCTCACCAAGTTGCCCAGGCGGGTCTCGAACCCGTGGGCTCAGGCGATCCACTCACCCCAGCCTCCCAAGTTGCGGGATTATAGGCTGAGCCACCGAGCCCAGCTGCCCTGCCTTTTATACATAGGAGAGCTTACAACATTCCAGATATTTCCATGTCTGTATCAGTACAAAAAGAGCTTCCTTGTTATTTTTCTTTCTTGTCCTCCTCCCACCCCCGCCATCTTTTTAGAAGCTGAACAGTGTTCTAGGGCATGGACTACCAACATCTATTAGATGTTTAACCCCTCCAAACAGCCTGTCTCTACCTGATGGATATGTAGATGGTTTCCAACCCTCTGTTATTATGAGCAGCACCTCAACGAATAACCTTATACTTACATACACCACTTTGCACATAGGTAATTGTTTCTACAAGGCAAGTACCTAGAAAAGGTACCTGAGTTTTTCAACACTATGCTAGGTTCCCTTTGCTTTGGTACAACCTACATGCCTATGTCTCTTTGTCAGGGTCCTGTCATACTCCTTTGGTCCCTTGGAGAGATTGACTTCACAGGACAGTTGGAGTAACTCATATGTTGTAGCATAACTCATGGATGTGATGAACACAACTTCACTGTCTAACGTCTCTTTAAAATTTATTCAGTAGAAAGTAGCTTCATGTTCGTCACTAGATAAAAACTCTAAAAAGGCTGTATCAGTCTTCCAGGGCTTCTGTAACAAAGTACCACACACCTGAAAATATTTTGTCTCACAATTCTGGAGGTTAGAAGTACAAAATCAAGGTGTCAGCAGGGATGTGCCCCCCTGGAACCTGTGGGGAATCCTTCCTCGATTCTTCCTGGCTTTGGTGGTTTGCTGTGTCATCCAATGTCTGTCTTCATCATCACATGGCATTCTCACTGTGTGTCTCTGTCTTTACACATCCATGTTCTTATAAATACACTAGTCATATTGGATTATAACATCATCTTAACTAATTACACCTGCAGTGACCCTATTTCCAAATTAGGTCACATTCTCAGGTACAAAAGGTGGGGACAGGACTTTAATATATTTATTTTTAGGGAAACACAATTCAACCTATAACATAGGCCCAAAACTTTTCTGCTCATTTTAGGTAGGGGACAATCAATCTTAGGTCACTTTTTTTTTTTTTTTTTGAGTCAGATCTCACTCTGTCTCCCAGGCTGGAGTGCAGTAGCATGATCACGGCTCACTGCAGCCTTGACCTCCTGGGCTTAGGTGATCCCTCCATCTCAGCCTCCCAAATAACCGGGACTATGGGCACACACCACTATGCCTGGCTAATTTTTTAATTTTTTGTAGAGACGATGTCTTGCTGTGTTGCCAAGGCTGGTCTTAAATTCCTGGGCTCAAGTGATCCTCCTGCCTCAGCCTCCCAAAGTGCCTGGGATTACAGATGTGAGACACTGTGCCCAGCCTTAGGATCATTTTAAATCACAAACTCATCCTCAATTCATGAACTAGTATGCCCAGTTCTAGATATTTATCAGTTATTCAAGCTCCATTCCAAAGCCAGCTGTGGTCAGGGGTTGGGACTGCCTACTTGCAGGAAAGGGGTGTGGCTGAAGGTTTCCGCTTTTTCTGCTGACCTCCTTGGTGCTGATTGATTAGCTTCCACGGGAGGGGGGGTGTCAGGGGTGTGGTGTAGTGGGAGGATGGGACAGGTCTGACCAGGTCTGACCTGGCTGCAAACCTCTGTGCTGCCAAGTCCTGCTACTGCTGTCCTTTTCCTCTCATATTTGGAGTTTCTCTGGAGGTTTCCATTGTGGATCTCTTAATTCCTATGAATGTCACTCCATTTTGGGAATTGACTTGTAACTTCTTCAGTCCTTAGAAATTCAGCCGCCCTCCCTTTGCCCCCTAGGCAGCCCTTTTGGATATGACCCTAAATCACGGGTCCCCAACCCCCTGCCTTTGGACTGGTACCCGTTTGTTACAGGCTGCACAGCAGGAGGTGAGCAGTAGGGGAGGAGAGCTCCGCCTCCTTTCAGATCAGCAGCAGTATACGATTCTCATAGCAGCATGAACTCTATTGTGAACTGCGCATGCGAGAGATCTAGGGAGTGCACTCCTGATACGACTCTAATGCTTGATGATCCCCCTCACCAGCCCGATCCGTGGAAAAACTGTCTTCCATGAAACCGGTCCCTGATGCCAAAAAGGTTGGAGGACTGCTGCCCTAACTGATCCAATACCAGCTCTCCGCCCCTCCACAGCCTTTGTCTGGTTCAAGGATCCCCACAAGGACTGAAGGCTGACCGGAAGGTAGAATCATACTCCTAGCCTTTTCACCAGGACAGCAGGTCAGCCCATCTCCTCTCTGGATTTCCTAGTCAACATCAGATGTTCATCTATGTGGTCTCCCAACTACATGGACACACAAGATCAAGCTCTCTAAGTGGGTTAAATGAACGTTCTGCTCTCTGGGCTTCTACCAGAAGGACTGCAACTTCACACAATACCATAATAAAAAAAAAAAAAACTTCACAGCAAGGCAAGGACTATCTCCAAAGAAATCTCACCTCAATCCTTCTCTCCTATGCTGATTTACTTGCTGTATTTACTTGCTGTAATGAAGGAGCTGAGGGATCAGCTCAACACAACTTCTTTAGCAGTTCTGATGTGTGGGGATCTTTCTTGCACTTCCTTTGCATCAGATACTTAATGTACATTTCACAGATGATTCCCATGCTAGCATTCTCTTCCCCTCTGTCAGAACACTGATCATAAATGTAATAACAAAGTGATTATTTACAAATTCTCTCCATCTGCCTTTTAAAGCAGGCAGATGCTCAAAGTTGAAGTGTTTTTCTTAATTTCTCGGTTTTTCTTTTTTCCTGAGAGGGTCTTGTTTCATTACCCAGGCTGGTCTTGAATTTTTTTTGTTTTAAATAGGAGTCTCAT
>CAUYQG010100224.1:0-13854 GCA_963574415.1 Tarsius wallacei | reverse complement strand
ACTTTAAAGATGCCAAATTATGTATGTTGTCTTATTTCTCACACATGTTAGAAACTGGATCAATAGAGTATCAGTTACATGCTTATAGTATATGTGCATAATGGATACTCAAAAATATTTACTTTCTAAAATGAAAAGCTTGTGAACAACAAAAATGCTTACACACTAGTCTCCTTTTTTTTTTTTTTTTTTTTTTGAGTTGGTGTCTCACTCTGTCGCCCAGACTGGAGTGCAGTGGCCGCTCCCGGCCCCGCAGCCTCGACCTGCTGGGCTCCGGCGATCCTTCCGCCTCAGCCTTCCAAGTAGCTGGAACTACAGGTGCGCGCTCCCACGCCCGGCTAATTTTTTGATTTATTGTAGAGATGAGGTCTCGCTTGCCCAGGCGGGTCTCGAACCGGCGGGCTCACGCAATCCACTCACCTCAGCCTCCCAAAGGCGCGGGATTACAGGCTGAGCCACCAAGCCCGGCTTAGTCTCCATTTTTAAAGCTCACAACTTAATCTCTAATTGTCATCAGAAGTCTGAAATTATCCTCCAGTCTAAGAAACTTCTCAGGTAAGCTTGGTTATAAATAATAATAACTGTCAGTAATCCTTTATTTTCTCTTCAGGAGTTGTAAACATTTGATTTATTTATACTAAGCCTGTAAGTCACAATTTATCCTATATGTCTACCATATGCATTGTACAGGTCAATTAGAGCAGTAGCTTGACTTTAGATAAAACTAGTTCAGGGAAACTGCCAGGGGAGGGAGCAGCACACCTATCAACAAGGGTACCTGCAAAATGAATATTTGTACACATAATCCTAAATTGTACCCCACATCTTTAAAATAAAGAAAATAAATAAATAAAACTAGTTCTGCTACAGGGGCCTCAGACTTTTAATTTTCAATAAAATTAGCATCTTCAATATTTAAAATAACCTTGGGTCTAACACATAATGGCAAACAAGAAACACAATTTTACTAAATCCCTTAGAGTATGTTCCAAACAATATCTTCCAAAAACCTTTAAGAAAAATATCATAAATATTCCAAATACTTTCCTATTTACTTTCTGAAATTTTAACTTAAAAATAATATCTTAATATCATAATATCTTCTTTCAGTAGCTGTGGAGGAATGTTTCCACGACTGCTGTGGCTACCAAAATCTGCAGATGCTCTAATCCTTTACATTAAATGGCATAGTATTTGCATTAACCTATGAACATCCTCCTGTACACTTACTTTATTTATTTATTTATTTATTTATTTATTTATTTATTTATTTTACTCATTCATTCATTCATGTATTGATTATTTTTATTTATATAGAGACAGGGTCTTGCTATGTTGCTCAGGTTGGTCTCAAATTTCTGGCCTCCCAAATTACTGGGATTATAGGTATGAGCCACTGCACCCAGCCCTCCCACATACTTTAAATCATCTCTAGATCACTTATAATACAATGTAAAAGCATTTTATTTTATTATTTTATTTTATTTCATTTTTTTGAGTTGGAGTCTCACTCTGTCACCCAGGCTGGAGTGCAGTGGCATGATCATGGCTACCGCAGCCTTGACCTGCTGGGTTCAGGCAATCCTTCTGCTTCAGCCTTTCAAGTAGCTGGAACTACAGGCACGTGCTACCACACTCAGTTAATTTTTGATTTATCGTAGAGATGAGGTCTCTCCAAGTTGCCCAGGCTGGTCTCGAAACCGTGGGCTCAGGCAATCCTCTCACTTCAGCCTCCCAAAGTGTTGGGATTGTAGGCATGAGCCACCGCGCCTGGCCCTAAAAGCTATTTAAAGAATTGTTTTACTGTATTATTTTTAATTCACAATATTTTTCATTGAATTTTTTCCCAAATATGTTTGACCTGTGGTTGGTTGAATTCATGGATGCAGAACCCAATGATATGGAGGGCTCACTGTAATGTTCTACTAAAAAGTCTATCATAGAGTATGTATTTTAAAATTATTGCTGAATTCTAATTTCCACTTCTGTATATAAGGAGCTTGGAAGTCACCACTCCATCCACATAACAAGTAAAAAATTAGACTGAAAAATCAGTATCTCTTTGTGGATTCTTAAGAAGAATGAAAACACAGGGAAAATTGCTGCCCCAAAGATAGGAGACACAGACATACAAATACAGAGAGTAACCCCTTACCAGAGCAGAGCCTCCTGAAAGGAAAGCACCACAGGAATCAGTACTGAGGTATAAAACCTGTAAATGACAAATTGCTGGAGTCTCAGCAAGGAAAAGCATGAGTTAAAAACTCCAGGGGAATCAATCCAGTCAGGGAGGGACCTCCACAATTTTGTGAATTTTATACCAGGGAGCTCAACCATGTTCTCACAGTAAGTATGTGAGAAAAGTTCCCTCTTGCTTCCACCAGGGGGAGGGGAAAAGTAACCATTTTGAAATACCCCAGGAGAAATCAGTTCTTAACAAAGTCTGCCCTCAGGAGAAACTAGTTAATCAGAGCCTAACCTGCTGGTATTATCAGAGTCTAACTGATCTAGGAGAAAGTTAATACCCAGCTTCAGCCCACTCTAGCCATCCTGTTCCACCTAAGGAGGACCAAAAAAAACTGAGAGACACTTGTGAAGTTCATAGTCAAAAGTAAATGCTTATTAAAAGACTGAGACCTAAGCATAGGACTATAGAATGTCCCTCCCCCACACCTTACCACTATATTACTAAAGGCCTATTATAGCAGTTCCTTTTTCTCAGTAGATCATAATTTTTCCTTGACTATTAAAAATTTACAAGGCATACTAACAAGCAAAATATAATAATAACGCAATTTGAAGAGACAAGCAAGCATCAGATCCAGACATGACAGGAATGTTGGAATTATCAGAATTGGAATTTAAAACAAGTATGATTAATATGCTAAAGGCTCTAATAAATAAAGCAGACAACACACAAGAACAGATGAAGAATGTAAACAAAGAAACGAGAATTCTATGGAAAAAAAAACAAAAGAAATACTGAAAATCAAAAACACTTTAATAGAATTGAAGAATGCTTTTGATGAGCTTATTAGTAGATAGAACACTGCTGAGAAAAGAAAAGGTAAATCAATAGAAACCTCCAAAATTAAAAAACAAAGAGAAAAAAAGATGAAAATAAAAAACAAAAAAAATCCCAGAATACCCAAGAACTGTGGGACAACAATAAAAGGATACCGTATACATAATGGGAACATCAGAAGAAGAAGAAAAAGAAGAAACAGAAGAAATGTTTGAAACAATAATGACTGATAATTTTCCTAATTAATATCAGACATCAAACCACAGATCCAAGAAGCACAGAGAACACCACGCAGGATAAATGCCAAAAGAACAACATCTAGGCATATCATTCAAAATACAGATAATCAAGGATAAAGAAAAAATCCAGAAAGAGATAAACACAAATAAGAATTACATCTGACTTCTCAGAAACAATGCAAGTAAGAAGAGAGTGGAGTAAGATATTTAAAGTGTTAAGAGAAAAAACCTACCAATGTGAATTCTGTACCTTGCAAAATTACCCTTCAAAAGTAAAAAAGAAATATTGTATCAGAAAAACAAAAATTAAAGATATTTGTTGCCAATAGTGGTGCCTTGCAAAAAAATATTGAAGTTATTTCGAGAGACAGGAAATATATAGGTCAGAAACTTGTATCTGCATAAAGGAAGAACACTGAAGAAAGACTAAGGAAAGGCAAAATAACAATTTATTTTTCTTATTCTTAATTGATCTAACAAATTAACAGTTTGTTCAAAAATAGCAACAATGTATTTAATTATTAAGCTTATTTATGTAAATTATGTTAAAATATATATGCTTATATATGATTATGTGTGTGTGAAATAAATGACAGCAGTGATACAAGAGATGAAAAAGAAGAATTAATGCTATCATGTTTTTTTAAGAAACTCACAGTATTAGTGAAATGGTACAGGGTGTTATTTGGAAGTGGACTTGAATTAGTTATAAATGTACAATGTAAATTCTAGACCAACCACTAAAAAGGCAAAATAAGAAGTATAACTGATATGTTAAGAATGGAGAAAAAATGAGATAACATAAATGCTCCATTAAAATAGAAAAAGAATGAAAGATAAAAATTGGAACAAAGAACAAGGACAAGAAATAAAAAGAAGTAACCAATATAGCAAATATCAAGATATATTGATAGAAAATAGCAAATAAAAAGATGCTCTACATCATATGTTATCAGCAAAATGCAAATACCACCGAGATACCATTACACACTGACTAGAATGGTCCAAATCCATAATACGAACAACATCAAATGCTGGTGAAGACAGAGAGCAACAAGATCTCTCATTCATTGCTATGGGCATGCAAAATGGTACAGCCACTTTGGGAGACAGTTTGGCAGTTTCTTATAAAACTAAGCATACTCTTTCCATATATACTCTTTAGTAGTTACCCAAGGAAGTTGAAAACTTATGTCTACACAACAACCTGCACATGGATGTTTATAGCAGCTTTGTTCAAATTGCCCAAACCTGGAAGCAACTAAGTTGTCTTCAGTAGGTAAATGGATAAACTATGGTACATCCAAACTATGAAATATTATTCAGTGCTAACAACAAAATAATCCTGCAAACCTCAAACACAATATGGTAGAAGTTTAAATTCATGTTACTAAGTGAAAGATGCCAGTCTGAAGAAACTACATACTTTATGAACCCAACTATATGACATTCTAGAAAAGGTAAAACTATGGACAATAAAAAAATATTAGTGATGCCAGGGTTTGGGAGGCAGGAGAAGAATAAATAGAAAGAACACAAAAGATTTTTAGGGTAGTGAAAATACTCAGTATGATACTATAACTATATTAAATGTATAATATCATTATACATTTATCCAAACCCATAAAATATACAATACCAACAGTGAACCCTAATGTAAAATATGAACTTTGGGTGATAATGCTAAGTCACTGTAGATTCATCAATTGTAACAAATGTACTAACCTTGTAGGGGATGTCAAAAGTGGCAAAGGCTATGTTAATGTCGAGGGAGGAAGTATACAGAAAATATCTGTATTTTCCTCTCAATTAACTGTGAACCTAAAAACTGCTCTTAAAAAAGTCTTTTTTAAAAGTCTATCATAAAAATGATTTTATAAAAGTACAGGATAATTATTTCACTAGTTTTAGAAAATATTCCTCTGTTATAAAATTGAGATTTTATTATCACATTAATCAAGATTCTTGGCCAGGGGCTACATTATACCTCATGAGCCCCTCCAATAGAAACAGCATATACAAAATCCTTACAGAGTATGTATTTTAAAATTATTGCTAAATTCTAAACAATGTAAGGAAAAAAGCAACTGAGCATCCTAAAGAAATTTTTGCAGTAAAATGTATAATCTGTTTTTTATAAATACATACTATCCAGCAATCCCTCTGCCCAAATCTGCCTATCTCCCATTGACTCAGCAGACATTCCTACTTGCACAGCTCTCCTCAAATTCCCAAATTCCCCATCTACCTTTATTTTGGTCTGAGCACATGAGTTTATTTCCCAATCGCTTAAAAAAAAAACACAGGCCATCACAAATCTACACACTCATCCTCAGACACAAACACTATCTGTGTCAGCACCTGTACTTTGATCTCAGTGCAAGAAATGTCCTGTCTCCAGTCAAGGCTTCCTCTGTACTTTAGGAGACTAGTCCCATACACAATGGCCCTGCCTTTTAAATTTCATTCTCTTCCTATCTCCTCTGTCATTGCCTATCTGGGGCCTCACCTGCACGACTGTATTAGAATTAATTGGTCTCACTATTTTGTATTCCTCTGCTCAAATCCATTCCCATACTACTTCTGGAATAATCTCTCACAATTTAAACTTAATCAAAAAATTCCCATAAAGTATATTATATAATTCAATATTTCCCAATGTCCTTTATCTGTCTTTATTCTACACACACTGTGACACTGTGCTCCAACTGATTTGAATTACATACTGTTACCTGAAGTTATCATTCAACAAAGCCTACTGTCTTTGTCCATGTTCTTCCTTTCTTCGAAAATGCTTTTAAATTCTTCTTTACTTGGATATATTATACTTCACCTTTAAATCATTAATCTTACAATTTTCCTTTCCCTCCAGGTAGAAGACAATATTGCACTTCATAGTTGCCCATTTAAAATTAGTAATTTACTCTGACTAATGAAATCCTAAATGGCAATGCACAATGAACCACTCTCCCTGCCCACTGCTACAGTGATCACAGAAGTACCTCCAGATAAAGCCTCCAGCATTTTGGGTCCTATGCTTTCCTACCAACCCATTTTGGGCATGTAGACTGCATTTATTGTTTTAATATACTGAAATGGGGCTTGAAATTTGAGCTTGTTTGTTCCTACAGCATAAGTTAGACTAGTGTGACTGACACAGAGGATTACTTTACTCAGGAAGTCTTTCAGGAATCCAACATATAGTCTGATTTAAATGCTGCTTCTCTAAGTGATAACATCATTCTAGTCATATTCTTATTATAACATTTAAATGACTGTTTAATTATATGTTTCCCTTATTAAACTGTACTTCTTTTTTTTTTTTTTTTTTGAGTTGGCGTCTCACTCCGTCACCCAGACCGGAGTGCAGTGGCCGCTTTCGGCCACTGCAACCTCGACCTGCTGGGCTCCGGCGATCCTTCCACCTCAGCCTTCCGAGTAGCCGGAACTACAGGTGTGCGCTATCACGCCCGGCTAATTTTTTTTTGATTTATTGTAGAGATGAGGTTTCGCCTGCCCAGGCGGGTCTCGAACCCGCGGGCTCAGGCAATCCACTCACCTCAGCCTCCCAAGGCGCGGGATTATTGTAGAGATGAGGTTTCGCCTGCCCAGGCGGGTCTCAAACCCGCGGGCTCAGGCAATCCACTCACCTCAGCCTCCCAAGGCGCGGGATTACAGGCTGAGCCACTGAGCCTGGCTTTACCTTAACTTTTATAAACATTTTTCCAACTTGCAACTGCCTATGCAATAAACTTATTTCTCACTTTGACTCCATAACTTATCCTGAAAATCTTAGCACCTCTAAGTAACAACAAATAGATTGTCAAAGAGACATGTTACATTGCTCAAATAATCATGTTTGTATGAAAGCACATAAGGATCATCTTCACTTCACATAGTTACCCTGAATTGCCAATTAAATGGAGTTTTTCTCATCTGATGCAGTTATTTATCTAACTTTTCTCCTGTATTTTTGTACTGAAGGCATTTAACATGACCTTAAGTGAAGATAAATTACTTGAAATAAATAGACTAATTGTATCAGACTCTGAATTCTATTTTACTTTTTATTTTCCAATTGAGCATGCATATGTACACTATTAACATGATTTCTGAAACACAACTCTACCAAATATATTTAAGCTACTATAATCTCCCATTATAATATGTATATTGCCATAATGTTTTACTCTTAAATAGCACTGGGTCATTACACTTTTCAAAGTATGATATCTTAAATTAAAATAGACAAATATTAAAAGAAATTTAAAAATTCAAATTCCATTTATAATTAAAAATGCAACATAGAAAAACTTAATTTAGAAATACCTTTAGGAAATTTGAAAAGAGGCCATACAAAGACTGATTATTGAAAAATGTCCCTTGACAATTTCTATGCCATTTGACTATAATGCTTCAGGAATTAATGATTTTTAAAAACCTAAGAGAAAATATAATATATGAATTTTTATAATAATTTTGACTACATCTATAATTTGGAAAAATATATTGCTTTACATTTTTATTTGGAACAGTATGCTGAAAACAGAGACAACAGATTGAAATGTCTACTTAATTACATACTTATCTTATTTTCCTATGAGTGAGCACCATGACAGTAACAAATGCTAGATAAAGGAAATATTCAAACCCTAGATAAATAGCAAATTGTAACATAATTTTCTAATAGGCAAGCGAATGTTTTGATATTATAGCGAATGTTTTGAAAAGTTTAATTGGGAATGATCTGTTATTAAATTAATTACTTCAGAATAAGATTTACTCTATTGAGTTACTAAGCCAAAGCTAGATAAATCAAAATGGTTATTTGGTGCAGCTTCACTATATTAAAAGCCAATTGATTCCGTCCATTGGACATCAAATATTCTTGACTATGCTAAAAAGAGACTGCTTACTCAATGAACCTTTTAGATTCTTAGACTACTTATGTCCCCTGATATAACATATGCATATGAATATTTTTATGTACATGTATATGCATACACACATATATGATTATATGAGAAAGATATAGACTTTTTCTAAATTTTTTCTCTCTAAATATAGTCAAATTACGCAGTTAGCATTTTAAACCTCTAGTACAAATCCAAATACTAATTCAATCCACATATCCAAATCTGTAACTTATTTTCACGCTTGAATTAGCATTATTAGCAGGTTCATTCTCATCATTTCATATCAACAACAGGTAACATGTTAAAACATGAATTATGTTCCAGGCACTATACAAGGTAATTTTTATGCATAATTTCATTAAATCTCACATCACACCTACAAAGCATCTACTGGCACAAAAGGGAGTAGCTAGATCACCTAAGGATTTGCATTCAAGAAGTAATGACCAAGGATTTGCACCTAGTCACTCTGATTTCAGACTCTGCACTCTTAATCACTAAGTTTCTGTCTGCTGCACTAAATTTGCTACTCATCCCATTTTCCTGTTTTACTGAATATCAACGCCAGTGTCTTCTTAGTTCACGTTTTCACTTCCCACTTAAATTAGTACAATCACCTTTGAACTGTTGTTTCTCTGCAATCTGTTTGCCACACTGTTCCCAGATTTAATGTTTTATAAGTCAAACATAATTTTGCCCTTTTACTGTTTGAAATCTATCAATCCTTCAGAAATATATTTAAAGTCCTTAGCATGATATCAGAATAATTGTTATTGTGTGGCCAATGTCAACTGTCCTGTGTCATAGTTCATGCCTTTGCTAACAATCATTAAGAGTATGTGTACAACACATGGAAATACTTCTTGTCCACTGAATATGCTGGAAAATAAACTACACAAAAGATTCAAAAATAGCCAAAAAACCAGCACAATCAACGACAAAAATATGTTACTAGATGTCATGAAAACCAGGCTTGCGAGAATCACAGGGAGGCCAATGCCAAAAACCTCAGTTGCCTTAGCATTAAAAAAAGAGATTTACATCTCTTCACCCACAGTACTTGCAAACCTCATATATGGTACTTACCTACAAATGCACCTGCTGGTACAGAAGGAGAATAATGACTGATGACTTTTTCTTTCTGCTTTTAGAATCGTGTATGAATGGGTGTTAATGACAAAATATTCCACACAGAAACCCAAATGACAACAGAATCCTGACAATGTAGTTATCTGGTTTTTAGTCTTACTCCAGAGTAAAAAGTTTATTAGGCTAAGGATGGTGCTGTGTATCAACATATCCTACGTTCAAATATAAACAGAATCTAAACCTCTCCACTCACCTTGATACTTACCTGGCTGGAGCTAGCATCATCTTCAACATGATTAGAGCAATTGCCTCCAACTGACCCTATTATGACTGCCTTGGCCTCTTCCTGCTGCTTATTCTCAGTTCAGCAGTCAGAACGTTCCTTTAAAGATATACATCAAATCATAACACATTTTGCTCAGATCCTTCCAATTGCTCGTAATCATACTCAAAATAATAACTGAATTCTTAAAATGGCCTGCAAAGCCATTGTGATTTAGACCCCAGTACCTTTCTGACTTTCTTCTCCAGCTTTTTCTCATTGCTTAGTCTCTGAAGTTATACTGGCTTCCTTAAAGTTTCTTTTAACAGTTCCAGCGCTTTTCAGCTATAGGAATTTTGCACTCAATCCTCTTTCACCTGTAACAGTCTCTCACAGGTATTCTTGTAACTCACTCCCTCACATTGTTTACATCTTTTCTCAAATGATAACTCCACAGTGAAATCTTTGCACAATAACCTATTTTGAAATGTGCCAAGTTCTTGAACCCCGGTGGAATTTCTCTCTCCTTCCATGACTTGTTTTTCTCTGTAATACTTACCATTTAATAAATTGTACAACCTATTTTACTTGTCCTCCTTACCTCTGTTTACTGTTTGTCACCAAATAAAATCCTCAGGAATAAAACATTTGTACTGATTTTCCTCACCTCTTCAGCAAAAAAGGAAAGATTTTCATTCAGAGTAGAGACACATTATATACAACAAAGTTGAATAAAAGGAGTAGAAAGATGAGTGAATTACTCTAGATAGAAGAGGGAATGAGTTGCACAGAGGAATCAGACCATGCACACTGGAAAAATAAATAAATAAAAAGGTCAGACTTGCAAAATTCCGGACTTGGTGATCAGCCGTAGAAGTGCTGAGACAGAAAAGGAGGAAGTAGAAAGCATCAACTAGTGAAGAACAGTAAAATAATGAAGCACATTTTATAATAACAACAGAAACCATTCCATAAGTGAAGAACCTGAACAATAAAGGGTGCAGCCAATTGATGGTTAGATTATTAAGCATATTTGAAAATAAAAACTTTTTTATTTGTAATTTTATCTACTTTTTATATCTAGTAGTTCCCCCTTATCCATGCAGGATACTTTCCAGGACTCTCAGAGAATGCCTGAAACCATGGATAATACAATACCTTATATACATTGTTTTTTTTATTGGCATATACATCTATGATGGTTTAATGTATTAATTAGGCACAGTAAAAGATTAACAATAATTAATAATGAAATAAAACAATCATAATATATTGTAATAAAATTATTTTAATGTAGTCTATCTTTTCTTTCTCTCAAAATATCTTATTATACTGGACCATGAGTAATCGAAACTAGAAAACCACAGATAAAGGGGACTACTTAAATAAAGGGGGAATTATTGGCATATAGGGAACATTTAGAAATACAGCAATTGGTAGTAGGAAGAAAATAAGTATTTTAAGTTGAAATGTGGAATACATGGTTGCCTCCTACAAGTCAGTGAATGCAGGGTACCAAGGGCTCTGGTGTTTGAGATCTTCAGTTCCAACGCCAATACTGCTAAAGACTCCATCAACAGCTAGAGTTGAATCACATATGACCCATATTGTCGTTTCTGCTGACTTTCACTTAACAACAAAAGAAATATTGATATTCTTCTAAGTGTGTCTGAAACAGAAAGGCCTACCAAATTGAGTGTACAGATGAGGGTTATAGCCTCTGTAACATTTTCTCCAACTAGAACCTACTGAAATAGCACAAATGTTGACAGGTATGTTTTAAACCATGAAAACTCTTGAAAAGATTATTGGTATAACTGACAGGAGTCTCAGTCTCCTCTGTCATGTCTATCTCTGCATTTACTAACTGTTTGAACTTGGATGAATCATGTAATTTCCTGGGCTTCAGTGTGTTTAGTTCTATAATTAATATGTTCAGTTAAAGTTCTACATTCTAACCAAAAAAAATCTTTCTAAAGTTGTGTTTTAGAACTGCATCTATACATATGAGTGTATATATTATATATACATACATAGCACTTATATGAATGGTAAATATATAATTAATAAGCATGTATTATACATAAAAATGCAATGATCTACCCTATTCTGAGTCTTTACTTTCCTCTGATAATAACAACATCAGTTAAATACTCAAAAAAGCTACTATAGAAGAATCAATTTAACATTCAAAAGGCTTTTTTTGAATGCCCTAAACATAAGTGCATATTGTTTAGTGAAAAAAGCCAGTCTGAGAAAGCTACATAATATATGATTTCACCTATATGACATTCTGGAAAAGAAAAAATTATGGAGACAATAAAAATTATCAATGGTTTTTAGGAATTTGGGGAAAGGGAGGAAAAAAATACATGTAGTCCAGTGCATTTTTTGGAAAATGAAATTATTTTGTATATTATAATTATGGATATATGATATCATGCACGTATCCAAACCTATAGACCCAACATAAAGAACACTGTTAATGTAAACTATGGGCATTAGTTAATAATAATGTCTCAATATTGGTTTATCAGCTATGGAAAACATAATCACACTAATGCATGTTGTTCATAATAGCAGAAGCTATATGTGTAGGAGGTAAAAAGGTATATGTGAACTCTGCACGTTCTATGCAATTTCTCTGTAAACCTAAAACCACTCTAAAAATAATCTACTGAAAATTTTTCAAAAATTCCTTCAGTCGTTTCTCTATAAATTTACATGTTTTCAGCCCTCAATCACTCCATTGATTTTAGGTTACCTGTTCATGTATGGTTTTAAACTTATTCTCCTTGGGTAAATAGTCAAATGTATGACTTTGGTTCTCACCTTCTTTTTTTTTCTGACCTTACCAAAAATTTAAGTTCAAGTAAAAGGAAAATGTTTATATCATCCAAGTTATAATGAGGCTTTCTTGTTTTCAATAGCCCTTTAATCTCTTAATATATATATTTTTATTTCAACAGCTTTACAGGTACAAGTAGTTTTTGGTTACATGCATTGCATCTGGTGAAGTCTAGACTTTAGGAGTACTCATCGCTCCCACTAGTGCATATTGTACCCATTAGTGATTTTTTCCTATTCCCCCCTTCTTACCCACTCCTTTCTGAGTCTCCAATGTCTATCATACCCTTATATATGCCTTTGCAGACCCTCAGTTTAGTTGCCTTTGCAGACCCTTGGCTTAGCGCCTAACTATAGGTGAGAACAGGCAGTATTTGGTTTTCCATTCCTGTGTTACCTCACTTAGGATAATGGTTTCAAATTACATCCGAGTTGTTGCAAAATACATTATTGTATTCTGTTTTATGACAGAATAGTGTACTATCGTATATATACATACATTTTCATTATCCACTATCAGTTGATGGGCATTCAGATTGTTTTCACATCTTTGCAATTGTGACTAGTTCTGTGATAAACATATGAGTACAGGCTTTCTTATTTTTGTTTTTGTGTAATGACCTCTTCTCCTTTAGTGTAAACACCAAGTAGTGAGATTGCTTGATTGAATGGCAGCTCTACTTCTAGTTCCTTAAAAAATCTCCATAACAATTTTTATACAGGTTGTACTAAATTACATTCCAAACAACAGTGAGGCTGAACATTTTTTCATGTATCTGTTGTCTGCTTTTATGTCTTCTTTTAAGAACTGTCTATTCACATCTTTTACCCACTTTGTAATGGGGCTGTTTTTTTTTTTTTTCATTTCAGCACATTTGAGTTACTTGTAGATCCTTGATCTTAGGCCTCTGTCAGACATGGAGTTGGCAAATATCTTTTGCCAGTCTGTGGGCTGTCTCCCTGCTCTTTTGATGGTTTATTTGGCTTTGCACAAGCTTGTCAGTTTGATGAGGTCCCACTTGTCCATCTTATGTCTATGGCATGGTCACTCTGTGACCATGTTTTGATCTGGAATTGGTTGCCAGTTCCAACTTCCATAAGAGTGTCCCCTGCATTTTCTAAGGCTCTTATAGTTTGAGGTTTTACATTTAGGTCTCTGATCCATTTAGAGTTAATTTTTGTGTATGGGGATATGTGGGGGTTCTGTTTCAATCATCTGTATGTGGTCAGTCAGTTTTCCCAGCACCATTTACTAAATAGGTTCTTGTCTCCCCAGTGGAGGCTTTGTTGAAGATGAGTTGGTTGAGAAATTGAGGTTTTGCTTCTGGAATCTCAGTTCTATTCCACTTGTCTATATGCCTGTTCTTGTACCAATGCCAGGCTGTTCTGATTATTGTAGCTTTATAATAAAGTTTAAAGTCTGGGAGTGTGATACCTCCCACTTTTTTTTTTTCTGAAGATTTTTTTGGCTAGTTA
>CAUYQG010100223.1:0-36941 GCA_963574415.1 Tarsius wallacei | reverse complement strand
ACCACACCCGGCTGATTTTTGATTTATTGTAGAGATGAGGTCTCACCTGCCCAGGCGGGTCTCGAACCCGCGGGCTCAGGCAATCCACTCACCTCAGCCTCCCAAGGCGCGGGATTACAGGCTGAGCCACCAAGCCCGGCTCTTCTAAATTTTTGACACAGTAGTTTACAACAAAAATTGGCATTCATTGCAATGACTATGAACTCCATTGGAATTTGAAAAACAAAAAAAGACTAAAATAAGGTGTGATAAGATTTGATTAATGAGCATATTGTTTTATATTAAAATTACTTCAAAAACTTTTAGGTCGACTCATTTTCTCTTAATCAATGGTGTCATTTCTGGACCATCCTGAATATACAGATACTGTAGTAACAAATAAATTCAAAAAGACTTTGAGTGGTTTAAGTGGCTTGGATAGCCATGAGAAATGTGTTTTAGTGCATGCAGTTGTCCATTCTTTGATCCAAACTAGGAAATTGTTTCTAAATGAAACAATCATTATATATCCGACCAGAGATATGATTGGCCTGTTACTATGGAAAAAGCAATTGAAACAATTAACCAAGGCTACCAACCACAGTAATTAATTGTCAGAACTGTGGCTCTGTTGCCAGGAAGAAAGTTGGAATGTGACAGCAAAAAACATAGGAGTGCCAACAAACTCAGTGTTGGATGAAGACTGATGTCAAGTTGGAATGAAACTTGTGATTAAACATTTATAGGATGCCCCGATAGGATACATCTCAAACTAGGATATCTGTTCTCCGTGGGAAAAGACGCACCAAACCTCAAGAAGCTTCCAAGGAGAAAGGTGTCTGGTCAGGCCCTTCCTGAGAGCAGCATGCCTCCGAGAAAAGTTTGACAGGAAGTGCAAATAACAGCCTTGGAGTGGCAACAGATAGCAAAAATGTCACCAACACAGCTTCCTGATATTGAGAGATACAGTGTCTGATGGAATAAAACAGCTTGCATTCGAGAGGATGGCAAATACATCAGTGTTTTTAAGGAAAAATAAAGGAAAGTGAGGACCTCTCCATTTTCCTGAAAATATAACTCTCATAGAGTGTGGCAGAAGTATGAAATTGGAAAGCATAAGAAGCAGTATTTTTTTAAAAATCTGGGTAATGATGAATGTCTATGGAGGTAAAAGCTCCTGGTGATGACTAAGGTCAACAGCCATCTAAGGCTTGATGGAGAATGAACGGCCAGTGGATTCCATACTTTAGCTACCCCAAGGTCATGGCAGCTTGTGAGAAGGAATCTTCCTGAGGGTTGCTCTGATTAATGGTATTACACCTTGTAGGTAGGAAATGGAAGTGTGTCTGTATAAGCTTCATGTACAACATTGATTGCACTGGGCACTGAGGACTCAGAAATGGGCAGAACAGACAAAACATTTAGCCATGAAAGGCTTAAATGATAGTAGAAAGAACAGACAGAAAAGACGGAGATTGGTATCAAGAACTATTTGACATCTCTAGATGAGTTTTGTGCTTAGGTTTGTATCATTTAGATAAGTATATCTGTATAGCAAGGGGAATAAGTGAGGGGAAACCAATAGTGTTTCAAGAGAAACAGTGCAGATAAATAGCAGAGAAAGAAGTCCAAAATAATGATCTCTGGACCTGGAAGTCACTCTTTTTAATTTAATTTGATTTCATCTATCTATCTATCTATCTATCTATCTATCTATCTATCTATCTATCTATCTATCTATCTGGCTATCTATCTATCTGGCTACTATCTATCTGGGTATCTGGCTATCTATCATCTATCTATCACCTATCTATAATCTATCTATCTAGCTGTCTATGTATCTATGTATCTATCTACCTATCTGTCTGTCTGTCTATCTAGCTATCTATAATTTATCATCTATTTGTCTATGTATCTATCATCTATCTGTCTATCTAGCTATCTATCATCTATCTATCTGTCTATCTAGCTGTCTATAATCTATCATCTATCTATAATCTATCTATCTGTCTATCTATCTATCTATCTATCATCTATCTGCCTCCCTCTCTATCTATTCCTCCATATAACTTAGTTTAATTTCTGAGTCCCTGAAGCTAAACCCACCTTTGCTGCCGTGCCAGTCAATTCCAGGTTTACTTCAGTCTGTGTTTGTGTCCTAAATTTTCATGTTTCTTGTGCTTCCACAACCTTTATTCTTCTACTTCAGCCTGTCTAGATTTTTATATCCTTATTTATGTCCCAGCCTGAAGTTTACACCAAATCTTCTGGTCCTAGGTGTTTTATTTTAGATCCCAATTTTGTCCTAACTTTCCTAATTTTGAACTGGCTTGTATCTATAGAGATCTAATACTAAGAAGCGTACAGGGGGCACACATTTATAACAAATATTATACTAAATCATATAGCCATAAACACTTTTAAATCTACAATTTCCCCCCGTCTACCAAGATTCCTCACTTTGGAGTGAGACTGAATGGACATATTAAAACACATGCATAGAAATTTGCCTGGTGATTTTCTTTGGATCCGATTAATTACTTTATTGCTTCAGAATAAATGAATTTCATTTCCAAAACCCTCTCCTAAACTCTCTCAAGGAAAAAAAATATAAACGATAAATAAATTTAAGACAAAAAATGCTTTCTCAAAGCATCAAGGCTAATTTACTGATGATGGTAAAGGTTTAGACAATCACACAGTGACCCAAGGCTCCTGGACAAGACAACATCAAGCAACTACGTTATTGCCCCTTTGATTACCCTCATTGCCATGATGATAGAAAAGGCAAATGTGTTTTGGAGAAGTGAAAACATTCTAACAGTCCTGCTTATAAATCTGAGTGAATAATTTGGTGCCTGTGTGCCTCAAAAAATCTCTTAAGATTCTTCCAGTTAGTAAGAGTTTAAATTCCTTCATGTTCTACCAATACTCCTGTAGTCTACCAGGTACCCCACCAGGTGAAGAAGTTTGCTGATTAAACCCCAAAGGTGGAGTGGTAAGCCAAGGCCATAGAGCCTAGCTAGGAGGATTCCCAGGAGTCCCCGAGAACCCAAACATCCCAGAGCATATCTGGCAGCATACCAAGTAAAATAACCTTACTGCATGTACGAAATAGGAAGAAGCCAGAAAAGCAGCTTAAAAGCAGCATAGTGATGGGTGGCAGGACAGATCTTGTCCTATTTCCACCTGGAAGTGTCCTATATGTGAGTCCAGTAAACATATCGATTATCAAGCTGGACTTGTCTGAGTCATTCTTTGGTCTCTTGGCTCCTTCCTATTTTGGGGAGGAATATTCTTCTATACAGTCCCAGATTTTTCCATAACAACTCCAAAATGTCCACAGCTATTAAAATAGGAGGTGGGACCAGGCCTGGGCAACATGATGAGACCTCATCTCTCCAATAAATCAAAAAATTAGCTGGACGTGGTAGCATATGCCTGCAGTTCCGGCTACTTGGAAGACTGAGGCAGAAGGATCACCTGAGCCCAGCAGGTCGGGGCTGCGGTGGCCGGGAGCATGTCACTGCACTCCAGCCTGGGTGACAGAGTGAGACTCCATCTCAAAAAAGTAAAATAAAACGAGGAAGTAGCTGAGGTGTGTGTAGAACTTGCATCCACAGGCAGATGCAGACATCCTATATTAGTCAGGGTTCTACAGGGCAACAAGCAATGGGATATATTTTAAATGATAAGTCTTAGTCATCCCTCAGCATACACAGGGGATTGGTTACCGTATTCTTGAGTATACCAAAATCCATGAATACTCAAGTCCAGCTGTGAGCCCTGTGAAACCCACATATATGAAAAGTCATCCCTTTATTTACATAGATTTCACATTCTTCAATCAGCCCTTGGTTGGGGTAACAAAAACGATATCTAAGTGGACTCATGCAATTTGAAGCCGTGTTGCTCAAGGGTCAACTGTGCAAAGAATTGGCTTATATGATTTTGAAAGCTGATAAGTCCCATAATCTTCCGTCGGCAAGCAGGAGATCCAGGAGAGCCAGTCATGTAAATTCCAGTCCACGTCCAAAGGTGTGACAACCAGGAAAGTGAAAGGTGAAAGTCCCAGTCAAAAAACAGGAGAAGACTCCTATCTCACTTCAAGCAGCTGGGCAGGGAGAGGAGAAAACCTTCTTTGGCCTGTGTGTTTTATTTGGGCTTTCATTGGGTTGAATGATGTCCACCTGCATTTGGGAAGACAATCTACTTTGCCCCATCCACCCACTGAAATGCTCATCTATTCTGAAAAAAATAAAAAAACCCTTGTAGACACAGCCAGAAATAACGTTTAACCAGATATCTGGGCGCCCTGTGGCCCAGTCAAGATGATACGTACCATTAACCATCATACACCCACTTGTAGAGGGAAAAATCATCAAACCCTTCTACGCTGTTCATCTTGCTAGGTCTTTTATCATGTTTGTCACAAATCCAAAAGTGGTAAGATGATGGCACTATCAGTGGTTTCCAAATACAGCAGCAGCTCTCAGGAACGAGAAAATGCGACAATGGAATGTGTGAACGAGGATGTGGGCTAGGCTTCAAAGGGGAGAGCATCGGTGAGTCTGGTGAGCGAAAGCCCAAACACTGCTGCACGGCAGATAGGCAAATTCTATTATCTGCCCAGATGTTAAGTCTCATCATTTTCTGAGTCCTCATGGAGGGAGGTAGACATGTTCTAATTTGCAGACTAAGGAAGGGCTTCACATATGCAAGTGTTTTGTTTGTTTATGTTTTTTTTTGTGTGTGTGAGTTGGAGTCTCACTCTGTTGCCCAGACTGGAGTGCAGTGGCCGCTCCCGGCCACCGCAGCCTCGACCTGCTGGGCTCCGGCGATCCTTCCGCCTCAGCCTTCCGAGTAGCCGGAATTACAGGCGCGCGCTACCACGCCCGGCTAATTTTTTTTTTTTATTTATTGTAGAGATGAGGTCTTGCTTGCCCAGGCGGGTCTCAAACCCGCGGGCTCAGGCAGTCCACTCACCTCAGCCTCCCAAAGGCGCGGGATTACAGGCTGAGCCACCGAGCCCGGCTTTAGGCTATTTTAAATATTGTGGCCTTATAATAAAATTTGAAGTCTGGAAATGTGATACTTCCCACTTTGGGTCTATTTATTTATTTATTTTTTTTTTGCTGATTTTTTTTTTTGGTTATTCATGGTTGTTTATGTTTCCATATCAATTTCTATGTTGTCATTTCCAGGTTTGAGATGAATGCTGCTGGTAATTTAGTGGGTACTGTGTTAAATTTGTAGTTTTCCTTGGGTAGGAAGGACATCTTAACAATGTTATTTTTTTCAATCCATGAGCATGAAAAAGGTTTCCATTTTTTTGTGTGTCATCTTTGATTTCTTTGAGCAGTCCTTTGTAGTTTCTGTTGTAAAGGTTTTTCACTTTTCTGATTAGGAAGATGCCGAGGTGTTTCATTGTGTGTGTGTGTGTGTGTGTGTGTGTGTGTGTGTGTGTGACTATTGTGCACGGAATTGTGCTTTTTTTTTTTAGCTTTCTGCCTGTTTGTTGTTGGTGTATAAGAATGTGACTGTCTTTTGAACACTGATTTCATACCCTGAGACTTAGCCAAAGTCCTTTATCAGCACAAGAAGAATTTTGACAGATTCCTTTGGATTTTTGAGAATCATATTGTCAGCAAAGAGGAATCACTTGACTTCCTCTTTTCCTATTTGGATGTCCCTGATTTTCTTCTCTTGTTTGATTGCTCTAGCTAGGACTTCTAACACTATGTCGAACAGGATGAGTGACAAGTGGATAGTTTTGTCTTGTTTCAGTTTTCAGGGGAAATGCTTCCAATTTTTTTTCCACTTAGCAATATGTTGGCTGTGAGTTTATCGTAGATGGCCTCTTACTATTTTGAGGTATGTTTCCTCTATGCCTAGGTGTTCAATGGTTTTTATCCTTTTCCTAGTATAGCTGAAGATTTGTTGATGTTGTTTATCTTTTTTAAAAACACCTTTTTCTTTTATTGATTTCTTTGGTACATTTGTAGCCTTAATTTTACTTGTTTCTGCTCTGATATTTATTGTTTATTTCCTTCCACTAGTTTTATATTTGTTTTAGTCTAGCTTTTCTGGATTCTTGAAGTTCATTTGGTTATTTGAAATCTTTCAATTTTTTTATGTAGGAATTTATTGCTATAAAATCCTCTGTTAGTACTGCTTTTGCTGTTTCCCATGGATTTCAGCTTGTTGGTTTCTTTTTTCATTGTTTCAATAAATTTTAAAATTTTCTTCTTAATTTCTTCACTGTCTCATTGGTCATTTAGAAGCATGTTATTTAATTTCCTTTTTTTTTATTTTTACAGTTTACAACATTCCTCTTATTATTGATTTCTAGGTTTAATCTGTTGTGGTCAGAAAAGACAATTGTAATTTCAACTTTTTTGAATTTGTTGATACAAGTTTTGTGACCTAATATGTGGCTTAATCTGGAGAATCCTTTATGTGCTAATAAAAAATAATAATGTATGTTCTGCGTCCATTGGATGAAATTTTCTATAATGTCTTTTTTTTTGTAAGTGAGAAAGCAGGATTTATTGAGAGGACAGAAAAGCTCACACAGTGGTAGAGGACCAGAAGGGATTACCCTTTATAATCTATTTGAAGTCTATTTGGCCTAGAACATAATTTAACTTCAATGTTTCTTTGTTGCTTTTCTACTTGGTTGATATGTTTATTGCTGAATGTGGAATGTTGTAACTCCCTATTACTAGTCTATTGTCTATTGTATTGCACTGCAGTACAATTGTCTATTGTATTCTATTATCATTGTCTCTCTTTAGATTTATTAGTATTTATTTGATATATATGGATGATCTGGCATTGGGTGCATCTATATTTAATATTATTATTATTTTTTTTGCTGAATTGACCCTTTGTCATTATGTAATGACCTTCTTTTTCTCTTTTTTAATAATTTTTAACTTAAAGTCTATTTATCTGAACTAAGTATAGCTACTTTTGTTCTTTTTTGTTTCCATTTGCATGAAATCTATTTTCTATTTCTATATTTTTTGTCTATGGGTGGTTTTATTGTTAAAGTGAGTTTACTGAAAATAGCATACAGTTGGGTCTTTTTTAATCCGTAAAATCACTCTATAGCTTTTAAAATAATTTATCCCATTTTATGCAATATGATTTTTGGTAGATAAGAAGTAACTACTGCCATTTTTTCCTTATTTCTAGTTATTTTATTGCTCCTTTCTTCCAATCTTTCTTTCTTTCTGTCTTCCTGTGGCTAAGTAATTTTCTCTGATAACATGTTACAATGTCTTGCTTTTTCTTTTGAGTGTATTTCTCATACATTTTTTTTTTTGCTTATAGTTACAGAAAAGATTCTATAGTTATTAAAATTATTTAAAACTCATACCAAGTTAACTTTGATTTAAAAAGGAGAAAAAGAATATAAATAACAAAAACAATATTTCCATGCATTTTATAATTTTTTTCCTTAGGTTTGAAGAACTTTCCTTAGCATTTTTTTTTTTTAAATCAGTTCTGGTAACAATAAATTCCCTCATCTTCTCTTTCTCTAAGAAAGGCAGTTTTTCATGTACATTTTTCTTGGTTGACTTTTTTGTTTTTACCTTCAACACTCTGCATATATTATCTCACTTTCTCCTGTCCTATAAGGTTTCTGCTATATAGCACAGCCTGCTGTCAAGCGTACTATATCTCCCTTAAATGTTTGATTCTTTTCTCTTGCTGCTTTCAGGATTTTCTCATTGTCTTCGCTCTCTGAGAAACTCATTATATTATGCTATTTTCAGTAAACTCACTTTAACAATAAAGCCACTCATTCTTATTTGGTTGAACTGGTTGATTGCCTTTGACATTTCTGTACCTTGATATTTATGTTTTTCTCCTGTTTTATTTGTTATTATTTATTTGAATAAGTGTTCTACCATTTTATTTTTCTTAGTTTCCTCTTTAATACCAATAAAACAATTTTTTTTCTTTTGCTATCCCATAGGTTCTGTAAACTTTGGTCAGTTGTTTATTATTTTATCTCTTCTGACTTTGTATTTTCAAATAGTCTGTTTTCAAGCTCACTGATTCTTTATTCTCTTTTATCAATACTGCTGTTGATGCTCTTTATTGCGTTTCTTATTTCATTCATTGTATTTTTCAGCTCCAACATTTTTGTTTGATATTTTTCATAATAATTTCAATCTCTGTGTTAAATCTCTTTGGTCGATGTTTGCAGTGATTCTCTGTTTTCTTGAAGGTCACTGAGCTTCTTTAAAACAGTTATTTTGCATTCTTTATTTGAGAGACCATACAGCTCCATCACTTAGGTTCATTTCTGGCACCTTATTTTTTCTATTTGGTGATATTATATGTTCCTGAATGTTCTTCATGCTTGTGGATATGCAATTATGTTTGCATTGAAGGATTAGGTATTTATTTGAGTCTTTGCAGTCCAACTTTGTGCCTGTTCTTTTTCAGAGAGCATCTGAGAGATTCCAAACAGACTGCTTTTTTTAGTTTAGTTATGACCACTGTAGCCATTTCAGCATTAGCGGACACTCTAAGCCCAGGCTTGCTGTGAGTCTCTGAGGAATCCAAGGTTAATTCATCTTTTGAGCACAGATTTAGCTAAGGAAAGATTCAAGGTGGCACTGGAGCTGTTTGGGAATACTTGAGTGCAGAAGACTATTTCAGTAACCCAGACATGTATGCCTTTCAGCAGGTCTCTACATAGGTTGAATGAATCCTGACTATAGTAAGAGGGGCTGGAGGTGGGATGTGTTGTGGAAAGGATCCCAGTGAGTCTGTCTTGTTGGCTCTACTGGGTAAGCCTCATTCAGCAGGTGGTTTCTCTACTGCAACATGAGGGGTCAAAATTGAGACTAGAATCCTTGCAATCCTCTGTAGAACAGAGGCTGGCATGCTTATCACATTGGTTCAGACAGTTGAACACCTCCCAGCATGTCCCTGCACAGATGGGATAGTTCTCTGACTGCAGCAGGAGGTTAACTAAGGTTAACTAAGGTTAACACTGGACCTTCTTTGAATCTGATGTGGGATGGAGGTTGGAGAGTCCTGCCTCATGGCTCAGATGCCATGCATCTCCCCAGGAGCAATAGGAAGGACTAGAACTAGAACTGAATATACTCCTGAGCTACAATGGGACAGAGGCTGAAGAGCCTGGTTTATGTTGACTCAGAGGAGGACATGTCTTCCAAGAGGACTCTGCATAGATGAGATAGATAATTCCCTGACTATAGCAGAAGGAGTTGGAGCCAGGGCTGGATTCCAGTAATTTTCTGTGGGAGGAAAGTTGGTGAGCCCCTCTGGGAGTTTTAGACTCCCAGGTTGCAAGATATAGGTAAGTCTCTCTCAGGATCCTTATATAAGCAGTTTGGAACTGGGACTTCAGCTGAGAGGAGCAGGAGCTGAGCCATAGGGCAACTTTCAGGTTTTCTGCTAAGACTGGTGTCAGTGGGTAGACAAAACTTTACACCAAGGAACTAGTGTGTATGATTCTTTCTGAACCCGTTGATTTTGATTGCAGACTTTAGGTCAAACAAGGCTATAGCTAAGCCTCTTAGGGGACTGAGTAATTTCCAGACTTGAACCACAGACCAAACTCACTGAATAATGCACCTGGGTGTTGGTCTACACTCTCAAAATAAACCTCCTTTGGGCTCCACTGACGTTTCACAAACTTCTACCTAAATCCTGCAACTCTGGCAGAGAGGTTTTTTACTATAAATGGGAATAGAATTCTTATTGTTGTAGGGGAATATGAGTGAGCTACCTTCTATTCTATCATTTTGGTCTTTATTTTTCAGTTATAACAGCCAAAGGGGTGTTAGGATATTTGTCTTACATTACATATGCCTTATGCTCTAATCATTAAGTAATGTGTCTTATTCTGAAAACAACCTACTCTGAAGACTTTTCTGCATTTGTTTCTATATATTCTTTGGTTTGGGGCTCCCATACACCTGGACTTAATCACCTACATACACTCATACATGCACATATGCTTTCTTTTTATGAGCCAAAGACTATTGTGCATTGAAGAATCAGTTCAATTGCCAGCTTGCTGATTTAGCTTTTTTAAAAAAAATTCCTGCAGAGTTATATGGATTAAATGCCATATTTTAACTTAATGCATGTTAGGTGTTTTCTTATTTATTTCTATTCATTTTTGTTGCATATTTGAAAATTATAAGCACTTGATAAATATTTGTTGAATATTCTAGGTAAGAATTAGAATTAGAATTACCCATAATGAATGTAGGAGTGATATATAGTTCCAATTTTGTTAAGTTTTTAAATAAGTGGATATAAGTAATAAAATGATATTATTTTGCTTGATTTATTTTTATTGATTTATTTTTTTTGAGTTGGGGTTCCACTCTGTCACTGAGGCTGGAGTGCTGCAGCAGGATCCCAACTCACCACAGCCTCAACCTCTCAAGTACCTGGGACTACAAGCACACATCACCATGCCTAGTTAATTTTTTTTTTTTTTTTGTAAAGACGAGGTCTCTCTATATTGCCTAGGCTGGTCTCAAATTCCTGGGCTCAAGCAATCCTCCCTCCTCTACCTCCCAAAGTGCCAGGATTACTGGTGTGACCCATTGTTCTTAGCCTGCTTGATGTTTCTGTCAGAGTTAAGCCTGAGTAAAAATGACAATTCACATTACTCCACACTGAATAAAATTCTTTTTTTGTTTTTGAGTTGGAGTCTCACTCCATCGCCCACGCTAGAGTGCAGTAGCATGCTCATAGCCACCCACAGCCACTCCAGCATTGACCTGCCGGGCTCCGGCGATCCTGCCACCTCAGCCTTCCAAGTAGCCATAACTACAGGCACGTACTACTGTCCCCAGCTAATTTTTTTATTTTTTATTGTAGAGACGAAGTCTCATCAAATTGCCCGGCTGGTCTCGGACCCTCGGGATCAGGCAATCCGCTTGCCTTGGCCTCCCAGAGTGCTGGGATACAGGCTGAGTCACTGAGTCCAGCCTGAATAAAATTCTTAAAACAAAAAGTATTAGCAAGTAAAAGTCAGTGATGTTTCCATATTACTTTCTGTACTCTGAAAACCTAGAATGGACCAAAAGCTAGCTTTTTTTTTTTTCATAAATGACCCACATTGTAATATGTCTACTGTATCTTAAATAATTAGATACACAAAAGTACATCAATTATTTAAAATGAATAAATTTCTGTAAAGACACACAGCCTATAATGTTCTAGATGCAAGTTACATTGGGCAAAATCACTATTAGAAATCAGACCCAAAACCAACTTGGAATCATTAACTTGAACTTAACAAAAGAGGTAATTTACTGCATTAGGGTACTTTCTTTTCAACCAAATCTGTTATTTAGCTTTGACTATGAATCACAAACTATTTTAGATTACTTGATAGTGGTACTTACTAAAGAAAGTAACTGGTTTGTAATGTAACATGCACAGAAGTTGGGACTGAGCTGAATTATGCATGAGAACGTACAGGGGAAATTATGCACATAGGAAGAAGTTTACTGTGTGCCACTTCTTATGCTGGGTTTATCCACCCATTTTCGTATCTTTTGATAACATTTTAAAACAATTTTAGATGCTTCCATCAATACTTTGAGATAACTATTATCTTTTCCTTAAAGATACTTCTGGTTTCTCCAGAGTTTGAGGGATGTTACATACATCTCTACCAAAATAGAGGAGAGTGAAAAGGAGAATGATGGGATAATTTTTTAAAATATAAAAAATAAATGACCTGATTAAATTAAATAACTTTTTTTGTTTATAAGAAGGAATATTTTTCAGAAGAAAAGTTGGGAGGATGAGGGTGTAAACTACTTTCCTTTATCTCACCCCCCTCCACTATGGATCAATTAATGTTATAATAATTACTCTGTAAAGACAATACTTCTCTCTTAAATCCAAAAGATACTACTTTACAGAGAACAAGACAAATCTTCCATATGGAATAACATATATGCATTTGGAGAGAAGCGCTTGCTTTGTGCTTCAAGTTCTTGAAAATCATTTCATAGTGAAGATGATTAAAACTATCTACATCCTAATTTCAAGCATACCCATTCTCTTTATTCCTACCAACCTACTGTCAAATTTTAACAGGAATCATTACAAAATTCATAAGCATCTTCAAAATCTGCCACATTTTTTTTTCTTTTGCATATATTCATTCCCTAGCATCAGAGCAACTGAATTCTAGTCTCATCATCCTCAAATTACTTGTAAAAGCTTAGCCAAACACTAAACTTCTCTGATTCAATAACAGGATGACTGTCAAATTGGAGTCAAGGATCTGTTTTAGCTCTAAGATGTCACAATTTGATTCATTACTATTCTCTCTCTCTCTCTCTCTCTCTCTCTCTCTCTCTTTCTTTCTCTCATCTCTCTCTCTCAAACTCCCTCCCCTGACACCATGGGCCAGGATTTTTCTTTCCCACTTTACTTTTCTTCACACTTTACTTAAACTAGTCTTGTGACTTTGAAACTCATTCTCTCTGGACTTTGGTTTCTCCAGATTATACTTCATCATTTCTGACTACCATATGAAAGTAATACTAATCATGAAATTAGGCTAATCAATGTTATTTAACTGGCAAGTTAATGTGAATGGCATAGGAGTGAGATGGTCAAGCACATGGGTTTTAGGTCAGAGTTAGTTGGCCTCAAATTCTGGCTCCCTATCTTTGGGACATGATCAGCTCCCTTCCCATGTATTTACTCCTGTCTTCTTAAGAATTAAATCTATCTTAAATATTAATGTCTTAAATTAAATCTTAAGTCTATCTTAAGTATTTTCCCATTTATCTTCCTTGTCCTTTTCTGAAATGTCATCTCATCATTCTCTGTTTGTTCAAATTAGTCTAGCCACCCAAGTCCCATTCAATTTTTAAGAACACCACAATCTCTTCTATCTCAGAATTGTAATCCTTGCTGTCACCTGGGTTTAAATGATCCTGCCACTACTTGGATAGAGGGCTCCTTTTCATACTTCAGATGCCAAATTAGAATCTGTCCTTTTCTGATCACACTTGTTAGACATTCATACATAGTTTCCCAGCCAAGGTCCCACTTTTCCTCTATAACAGCAATTTGCTACTTTCTCAGTAAAAATAATAAATGTTTGTGCTTGCTGCCTTGTTTGTCTTTAAATATTGTACTATAAGCTCCATGAGAAAAGAAATTGTCCTGTCTACTAAGTCCAAAGTTCTTAACCATCACTGAGCACTGTTCTTGGCAAACAACAGGGATTAAATATCAGTCCAGTGAATAGATTAAAAAAAAAATACGCATGTGAGCTTCATCCCTCATGCTTGTAAAACGGAGAAGCCTTACTTCACAGTAATTTCAGAATTAAACAAGTTAATGCTTATAAGGCACGTATCTGAAATTAGGAGTTGGTGTGCTTCCAAAAAAAAATGGTGGTTATTATTCAACTGATAAGATCCAGTTGATAAGATCCGAATGTTTAACTTCACAGGTGTAGTGAAGTGGAAAAGGCACCAATGGGCAAGTATTTCTAAGTAACTCCTCCTGTTGTTATCTGTCACATTATCATTCATACAATATGCAGCTCCTTAGCTCAAGCCTCTGAGATTAACTTTGAAGACAACAGCTCACAGGGTCCAAATCAGCATCTGGTCAGCTGTTGTGATCCTCCTCACTCCACACAGGAGACAGCTGTCCTTGCATGTGAACCCATTTTCTGCAGGGTTCCCTTTGGCAGTAAATTGTTCATGTCTTCTCTTTCTTATAATACCATGTTCCTTCTCTGTAACTTGTTTTTTCATCTTGAGCATTTAAGTAGCTCCTTCTGACCCCAAGTATTCTCATCTGTAACTTGGGATCATAATAACAATTCATACTTTTTGCATATGGTTGACAAGAGATGGAAACTTACTCTGTCACATACTATTTATGTAATTCTAAGAAGCATTTTAGGCATATAGATCCTCAATTTCCACATGGGTATGGTGGAGTAACAATAATTAGTTCTCATGTTCAGTTAAAACAATATAATACAGAGTCTGTGAAATAAAATCGGAAATTGTTAAATATTTTTTTCAACTCTGTGTTTATGATGAAAGAATTCTCAATCCATGGTGGTCATTCTCTTCAACTTCCCAAAAACCAGTCTGGGAGGATAACACAATTATGCATTTCACAATTAAATAGCACTTGCAAACCAATGTAAGTGACAGAGATGACAATTTCCTGGAGAAAGGTAGTAACCATGTGAGTTAGAGTACAAGGGGCAGCTTCAAAATGCAATTAAATGGGTTTGAATAAGGGAAAGGTGAGTACAAAAGTAATACCTCTGCTTGGAATCCAAGAGGGGATGGCTTTTCACATGGTGGAAACATCAGCTAGTTTGGTCTTTTTTCTTTCATCTCGCCTTCCTAGTTATTTGACACAGAATATGACCTTGAGAGAGTGAGTTATTTAACTAGAACTTTTCCGTTCCTGAATGAGCATAGAGTAGCCTACTTTTTATCCATATCTCTTTTGAGAATTGGTTAATTAATGTTTGTAAATTAGCTAATTAGCATTACAAGATTTTCTCCTCAAAGGCTCTGTAAAGTACTGAGTAGTTTCTGAGGGAAAATATATCAGTCACATTTGTTAGGGAAGGGGCTACAAGAGACCCCCTTAAGAACTTGAACTTGGACATGGGCAGAATGTTATTTTTCCAAGCAAGCTGTAGCATGACCTACACTGGAGTGACTGGGTGTTAGGTTAATGAAAAACATCTTTGTCCTTCTCTAGGACAAACACAGCCAGTTCTTTGCTAACTGAAAATGTGTTTTTATTGGCTGTTTATGCCTGGATGTTAGAAAAGATGCCCTGCAATTGACAAACTCTAATAGGAACAGGAAAGCCTTCGATTACAAGTCGCTGAGAATAACACTGAGGTGTGCACTTACAGCATCATCATTTATTTTAAAGCTAACCATGCAGACGTGCTGAGAGCTGCAGACTGCTTTTCCTACCAGGAGTACAGAATATACATGGGAGTGGAGGGTGTGATAGGTCAACCAAAACATGGAATCCTCACCTTAATGCCAAAAAAAAAAAAAAAACACAGTCAATGTAAGTGATAGGTTTCTCATTAACACCACCATTGAATTAACTTCCCACTTTGTAGTTGAAAATTGACTTTTTACCTGAACAAATTGAGCCTTAACAAATACACAAGAGGGTCAGATTTTTTCCCCAGGATTTCATCAGGCAAGGGAACAGGAGAAAGATATAAACGTGGCTCAGGTGTGCCCATTGATTTACTTATTATTCAGATAAACTCTATTCCTTTTTAACAGTGTTAGGGCTGGCTACATTAGTTACAGTACTCAATGCATATTAAAAATACAGGGACTGACTCCTGTTCAAAAATACAAACTTTTAAAAATTATTCCTTTCAGGGACACTTTCTTGACCTATCTTGATTTTTTAAAAATTTCTCATTTAATGTCACCCTCCTTCAGGCATGAAATATTCCTGGACATGTGTAGACCCTCATAGTCTACCTAACTCTACCCTGTGATTTCTCAGCATAACTCAGTAGTTGGTAAATTCCTCTTCCTACTAGCCAGGATTAGGTGGAGTGAATTGTAGCTAATCACCCCTTTCCATGGGTCTTTCTGCCCCAACCCATGGGGGATAGACCTCACACAAGTAATTGCAACCTCTGCTATGGGACATATTTCAAGGATAGGTAAGAGGCTCACCCACTGTACAACATGATCAGCCCCAAACTGAGAAACCTGCCCCTTGCCACAGTCTGAGAACTCTTGGCTCTATAACTTGCCCAGTCCCCTGCCAGCACTCCAAAGTGTCATTGGTCACTGGAAGGCAAGGGGAAGGACAGGTCAAACGGGACCCAAAATACCAGGTGGCAGTGAAAGCCCATCTCAAGGAGACAGGAAAATAGCAAGGCTACCAGAAAGGGCATGCCTTTTAACTAAGTCTCCAAAGTCCCAGAACACGCCCCATTATCTATTGGAATTTACTTCCAAGACACAAATTCAAAGATAATTTCTTAAGAATTTCAAGAAAGAACTACAGTACATTAAATCCCAAGAGTGAGACCATTCTGTGTTGGAGCCCTGTATGGCTTCTCTGATTCTGTACCCATGAGGCCAACCCTGGCCAATGTGCTTTTCAGGAAAAATATGAGCAAAAACAGATACTACAACTTGCTGAGAGTAAGTGTTGTTTTCGGAATTCAATGGCCTTTGGGAAAGTGCTAATAAAGGAATAGGGTGGAGTGAGTTAGAGCTAATCATCAATTCAGATTTGCAAGTTAAAAACATAGTCATTCTAAGACAGAAATGTTCTCATGCAATAGCTGCAATGGGTAGGTGCCAGGGTCCAGGCACATTACAGCTGAGTGCTGGTTTACTTACTGCCCTGTTACTCACAGGTCTTTACCTCAGTTAGGGTTTGAACTTAACATGTAAACAAATGAAAATACATTTGAGTCATACAAGGACTAGAAATGGCTTCTCTTTTCTTTTGAAGACATGGGGTACAATTCAAGATTAAATACATAAATAGTCAACATGCAGGTGAAGTTTTGGTCTCCCAGTGGTCCTCACTTCGCCTGGTTAAGGATCAGGTACCTTTAATGTTATGTGCTGCCTGCCATCCGCCCCACCCCCCAACTCCCCAGCAGTGTCCTACTACTGCCAATCCCTTTCATGTAGTAATGTGGAAATTTTTAAAAGATCTAAAAATTGACCTTCCATATAACCCAGCAAGCCCCCTTTTAGGAATATACCTGGAGGAATTTAAATCATTCTATAAAAAACATACATATGCACACATGTTTATTGAAGCACTGTTCACAATAGCAAAAACAAGGATCCGAATATGCTGCTGATCGAAAGTGGACTTAATAAAAAAAAAATGTGGTACATATACATGATGGAATTTTATGCAGCCATAAAGGAGGACAAAATTATGGACTTCACAGCAACGTGGATGGATTTAGAATCTATTAAACTCAGTGATCTATCACAGAAACAAAAGAACTGAGTACCACATGTTCTCATAAGTGGAAATGGCGTTTCAAATCAGCTACACCTGGGTCCTAACTCCATTTTTATGACAGGCTAATCATAAAAAAATATTGTATATCTCTGAGCTTTAGTTTCCTTTTTTGTACAATGGAAACAATATATACCTTATAGAATTCTTATGAAAAATAGATTAACTAAAATTAATTTCTTTAATGTTTAGTTTTCTAGTAGTTTCTTTTTTAAAAAAAATTTCTGCCTTCTTTCTTAGGACATCTCTCAGCTCTAGGATATAATTTGACTATATACAAAATCAGTCTGGAAAACCTAGATAACTAAGATATCAAAGCATGTAGCTGCTAAGTTAATAAGACTCAAAGAAAACCTATTGCAACATACCTTTTGAAGTCAATGGTATGTCAACAATACTGTCAAGAAGGCAAAGCCAGAGCATACAAGGTCTGGTGCTTTGAGCAGAAGACAGTTCCTACATGCATGTCTCTGTACCTGAACATTTATTCTCCAGTACGGTCATAGCAAATGTGTAGGGAAGAAGGTTGTTTGCTCAGGGACAGTGGTTCTGCAGAAGCTAGCTTGGCTAGCATCTTCAGTTTCAGGTGATCATCGATAATTTGGTGTCATGGAAAGTTGCTGGAGATTAGGTGTGGGTTTGATGGGACCCTTGATTTAGACCTTGAGTAAATTATTTCACACATATGAACCTCAATGACTTGTCTAGGAATAAGTTCTGAAGAGGGATGAGCATGGATGAGGGCAGTGATGCAATGTGTTGGTGTAATAATTAAATCATCCCTTTGATTTTCAGAGCAGAGGTAGCTTCCAGGAAACTGCTACATGGAGAAGTGATGTGAATCTGATAATCTATTATCTAGCATGGAGACATAATTGTGTCACTGCAATGAATACTCTCTACCTTCCACTGGACTCTGTGCATCTAAGTTAATTTTTAGAGGAAAAAAATACAAATGACAAATCAAAATAGATTACTCTCATATTTCAACTTAAACTTTTGGAAGGAAGATAGGTTTTAATTTATAAAAACTTTTGAGCTTAGTTTTAGTGCTCTGATTAATTCTGATGATGTGATCATTCATGTATTCTAGACTCAAAAGGAATTTCTATATTTTCACCTAACATATTTTTTACTAAATATTTTTTACTAAATTTGTCTTTATTGAGCAAAAAGCACATGCACAGATAATGAAAAAGATCTACCTCAAAACTCACATACAAAGCTCTATGTCAACCATATAGATTAAATTTATGTCAGCCAGTTTGAATTATTTAGATAACTGGTCCATCCATAAGTGTAAGTAATTGTGAGTTAACTAATTTCTGTTCAATTTGCACCAATATGCAGAAACTGAATACTGCTTGTGTATTTGGTTTTCACTATTTGATGCCAGAAAGTCTGGTTCTAATGAAAGAGATAGGACCCAATTTTTTAAAGTACTTTTGAGAAGAAAATCTATTTAGAAGTAAAATTTATAAATTTAATATTAGTTTTATCTCAAGTATGAACACTAGATGCCAATTGATCTTTAGCTTCTATATAACATGCGTGTGTGCACATGGCTAATTTGCAAAATAAACTAATTTTCCAAAAGACATGTGGGTACCCCACAACAGTATAAGAGAGAACATCAAACTTATCTTGTTGGCATGAACACAGCATTAAATCATTTAGGTGAGAATATAAATAACCAGATGCAATGTTTTAACGAAGATATCACATAGATAATGCATTGAAATAGGATGGGGAGTACTTTTTGACCTTTAAACACATTGAAATCCATTATTTGAATTTAGATTAAGAACCGGGAAATGAAATTTCAGGTTTCTGTAGAGGCTGAGTGAAATGATGCAAGAACACTGCAATTTGCAGTTGTTTGCTTGATGGACGTTTATTTGTTTGCTTTTTTATTGGGCACAGCATTCCCTTTTTAATGTTGATGCCAAATACATCAAGAAACCATCTGTTGCAGGGATGGATGTACCTGTGTATTTAAGATCCAGAGCTGATTATTTTTTAACAATTGTATTTTTGTGTTCTCTTGTTGAAATTTTATGTATATGACAGTCTTGGCAATATAAACAAAGAAAAAAGAAAGAAAAAAATTTCAAAAACTAAAAAATAATTTGTACTTTTAAATTATAATGTTATAAAAATAAAAAAGGATATTGTATACTATCACATTACTATCATAGTAATAACTTATATTAGCATGTCTGCTTTCAACTGTGACTTCTGCAAATTTGTCAGTGTGTGCATCAAAATTGATCATCAATGTATTCATGAACAATAGCCAGTATTACCAAATTTTTCAACTGCCAATCTTCCTCTGCTGATAGATGATCTGAAGATTTTTTTTTATTAATTTTATTTTTAATAGTTTATTTTGCATGTTTATTTGTATAGGCAAAGATAGGAGAGAGGAAGAATAGAATATCACATTTTAAAATAAATTCCAGAAATTTAAATGCTGTCTGTGTGTTTATTATAGACTCCAGAAGCCTTCAAAATCTTTAAAAATAATAGAATTTAAACAGAAACTAAAATTTTAAGTAGTCACATAGAATGATAGAACAAAACTCAAGTTGCATTTCAATACTTATATAATTATCATGCTATCATTATTTGTTTTTGAGCCCACTTTTAATCTAGAAATAAATAGTTTAGTAGAAAGCTTAAATACTTTTATATCATTTTTTCTCCTAATTTGTAATGTGTCTAAAAGAATAACGAGCTTAACCACCTAGCAGAAATTCTGTGAAGATAGAATGAGAAATGAGATACAAAGTTTTTTCTTTTTCTTTCTTTCTTTCTTTTTTTTTTTTTTAGGAAATCAATAGGCCTAAATACATTTTAGCTGTATTATGACTGTTGTTAATTCTGTTTTAAAATAACTTTTAAAGAGAGGTATTAACACATAATATCATTAGTTAATTGAATAACATTAAAACAAATACAAATGTTACTTTCTTGAGGAAGTAATTTTCTTTTTCATTTTTTTCTGATTACATGAAAAAATTTATCTAAAAATATATATTATATGTTTATAACAGAAATATATTCACTGTGGAAAGTACAGGGTAATAGAGGATAATAATAACTTTTTAAAAAGAGTCACCAGCAATCATTCTCCTCTTTTCCTTCCCAGAGGAAATTGCTGTTAACATTTTGATATAGGGAAAGCTTTTCTGAGAGAAACTAAGCTAAGATCCAAACAAAGGACAGGCCCATGGTCATTCTTTTCTTAGAAAAACGTATACCTTGGTTGTTCCTATTCACATCTGAAGTTCATGGTATCATGTTGATTCTGCAGGATGTGAAAAATGCCAACGCAACGGACTGAAATTTACTCACCAAACAATAAGCATGGAAAAATAATGCCTTTTGTGTTCTCTGTAAATTGTACTAAAAAAGCTTTCCATGAGACACTTTAGGAAGTACCTCTGCTAGAAGACAGCATTGTTCAGTGGAAAGGGCAGCAGATAAAAATTTCAGGTGACCAGAGTTCTTTCTGTGACTTTATCCATGGCACTAGAGAATGCTGTAGTTGAAAAAAACTAATTTCAGCCAAACAACTTTTCAACATATAAATAGAAAATAAAGATCGCAAAGGAGTAGGGCTTTCCTAGACACATACAGAGCGAGACTGTGACTGCTAGAAAACTTAAGTGGTTTCATTAATTCTTCTTTCTGTTAGAAGAACTGGAGATAAAGATGAGTAGAAGAAAGTATGGCAGGATTAGTCCATGGTCTGAAGAGTGTAGGGCCCCAAAAGAATTGAAAAGCTCTTCCCATATGTGCTTCAATTTTGCCTACAGAACAAGTAGAAGACTTTCAGAATAAATATACCATAAATGCTGACTCTATCTCCAGGGACTCTGAGTAAATTTGTAGAATTTGTGGTAAAAACTAAAGTGCTTTTTAGAGTTATTTATAAAACCTTTAGTAGATGTCATAATTTTTGCAAGATAATATCCAAATAAAAAGTCTTTTATCTCTATCTCTAAGAACATTTCGAGGGGCTTCCACATTTCTTATTTAAAATAGTATAGCATGATGCCTAGGTCCAGCATAAGTAGATATTAACAATTTATCTTCCCACAGTATAGAAGTCTTAATGTTAATTGTTGATTGCTTAATATTTAACACTAAATGTAGATATTCGATTGTTCTCTTTCCATGAAGTTACCCTGAATACAAAGCTGTTGAAAAAAATAGCTCAGGAGGAACTAGAAAACAAAAAAATCATGGGAAAAAAATCTCCTACCATTTTAAATATTGTAAATATTTATAGACTGAAATCTTAAAGAAAAATTAATTATAATATTTTTATTTTATGAATTCAATCCTCTTCTTTCTAAAAAAATGCATATGAGCTAAATATTTAAATATAATAATTACTTCTAATATAAGACATAATTCACAAAAGGATCAGAAATAAATAGAAAAATAAAAATGAATTTTAAAAATCAAGATTTAGAAACATGAATAGATACAGCCTAAAGAAACTAAACTGACATTCTAAGAAACTAAAATAATAGATCAATAAATAATCACCGAAGTAGCAACATTAAACTTTGACTATATTGAGTATGTTTCTATATACTTATCATTAAACATAGTATTAAACTTGAGGATAAATAGAATAGACATTATTAACATAACTGGGTATCTTCATATATTATTTTAATAAAGGCTTTATATTGCAGCTTCACAAATATCTCACAAATATAACATATTATTTTTACTACCTTTGATCGATAAAATAATTTGGATTTTAATTTCACTATACCAGAGATCTCCCACCCATTTTAAAGTTGACCATAAATGTGCTGTTGAGCCTTATGATTACCCAATAATATTAATCATTCTATTTTTTGATTCGGCCATAAAGAGTTCTATTCAAAGCAAAATCATATTTTCTAAAATGGTTCTACATTTATGCTCACTGCTTTTGATTTCAATTGAGATACAAAGCTAGATATTTAATTTACTCATTATAAACCTCAAAACATGTTTTCAATATGTTTTGATTACATTATTTGATTAAACTTTGGGCAATTAGTATAACATAACTATATTTTGTTTGTCATCACCTGGACCTTGTATATTTTTCACAGTTTTATGATAGTCTTAAGTGTCCCTTCTCTTCTCAACTTATATTTCAAATGTCATAATACTGTTAAATATTCCTGCATACAGAAATTTCACTATTTTGTAAGCATTGATATCATTCCAGAAGTACTGTAACTGTTGGAATTTCAAACTGTTTCAAGATTTATTTTGTCTTTAGCAATAGCTACTTAGTATAAAAATAGATATTAATATAGATGGGAAAAGTGCTTAACTGAACTTGATGGTGACTGTGACTTATCAACCAAATGTATTACATAAAAGCAATGATCCGTTGATGGCCCACACAAGCAAGAACAAAGAGATATCCAAAGACATTTTCTATTATCAAGCAGCTTACAAAACAGTTGAGGAGGCAAAATAGACATAAAGGATGATGAAACAATATTTCAGGAGTAAAATATCAGTAATACCTGAATACAAAATAGTATATCCTTACCACTTCTTTTTTTAAGCAGAAATCTGTTGCCATACACTGGGGCTAGGGTAAAGGAAATGTAAGAAGCATCCGTGGAACCCTCTACCTTTAAAGTTCTTTCAATCCAGCAGAGTGATCCAGCTCTTAGAGACACTTAGTTCCCTCTGGAACACAACTAAAGAAGAAATGTTTTCACTGACTACTCTTTCTGAAAGAAACATTTAGTATTTATTGATTTTGTATCAGCTTACATGTCTTTTTCTTTCCTTTACCAGAGCGCCAAAGAGGAACATGAAAACTTAAATATATTTATTGTAATGTTAAACTTACAGCCCTCTCTATATTTTTACGGGTTTTCTGGTCATGCTTTTACATCAGTAAAAGTAAACAACCACCCTTAAAGCCCAACCTTTATCCAAATGTACCAGTCTTCTCACCCTTGTAATTAGCAGATGATTGGCTTACTCTGAACGCATGTATCTCATAAAAGTATGCTACTTCTGATTTTTTCCTCACTATTGATTAGCTCCAACACAATATAATCTTTCCATTGGTCTTATTCAGCATTTCTGGAGGCATGTGGAAACGGGGGAGTATTATGGAGTTCAAAGTTCTACTATAGGTCCTTTTTGTACCCCTGTGTCTTAGCATAGTTTCTAAACACAGCAGTACTGCACATTGTTAGTTAGATAGATATGAGCAAAAGTATGAACTAATGATTAGGAGAAGGCTGTTATCCTAAAAAATGGCTACAATAAACAGGAAGATTGACTTAAAAATCAGAGCTGCGAAACTTCATTTCAGAAGAAGAACTCGTTTCAACAAATCTTAGTGATGAAATAAAGCTTTGAAATAATAAATGCTGTCCTTTAATCCATTTGAATGGCAGATTTGTAGCCTAATGTCTGTTATTAAAAAGTGTATTTCTACTCTAAAAGCAACAGACAATTTTTAATGTTTCACATTTTCATCTACCATATTTAGTATAAAGTCATAATTCAGGCAAATGACTTATGTTATTTCTTTACACTACTCTAAATAAATTCAATGGATAACTAAATAGTTGTAACGGGTAGTATATACTAATACGTACTCAACTCTGGATTCTTAATCTTAGGCCCATCACCTCACTCTCTAACAATGGGCCTATAGCTTTTGGATGAGAGCCCAATGTTCTGAAACAAATATAATTTCATAGGATTTTAGCTGCTTTCACACGATTAGTTAATTTGGTTTAGAAATAGTATATTAGACTTTGTATTCTGGAGCCTGTAACCACTGGAGGCCAATGGGACTCATTCAGATGCTCTAACAAAATTTTGGATGACAACATACCATTTTATCTTCTTTGGGAAGATAGTCTTCATCAATTCATGTCTCAACATTTGTTGAGGTTCAAACAACAAAACAGGCAAAATTTATGCCTTCACAAATTTCCTTCTGCATATTCATTTGAGATTTTCAAGACTTTTCTAGGTTTTTTATTGCAATGGGGTGCTGCTCTGTCCTCCAGATAGTGGGTCAAAATCTGCAGTGGATTTAGGAGTTGAAGTGTGCATTTTGAACTCATGTTTTAATATTTCTGTATGTAATACTTTTAATATTTCTGTATGTAATAATAAGTTATAGAAGTTCCTTTGTTTTATCTATGTAGAGCACTCTTCTGTATAAGTGAATCAATTTTATTATGTATTCCCTTTCATGACATTATATGGGTAGATTGTTTCTAATTTTTCAATATTATATATAATGACAAAATAAATGTTCCTGTACAAGTGTAAATGAGCATACATTTATCATGATTTCCTACTCAGGAGTAGAATGCTATATAGTAGAGTATGTATATTTTTAACCTCTCTTGCTAATGCCAAATCACTCTTCAAATGAGGCATAAATGTATACCCCACTTCTTCATCAAAACTTAATATTGAAAGACTTTTTAAAATTTTAATGATCTAATGAGAGTGTATGATGGTATCCCATTATTGTTAAAAACCAGCATTGCCACAAATACTGGCGGATGTACAATGCTTTATATAGTATATTATTTATATTAACATCAATTATTATGCATTAATAGACAGTTACTTTTGCCCATTTTAATATTTTACCTTTCTAAAAATTTATTTTTTAGTTCTTAATATAATCTAAAAACTAAACTAAACCTTTGTTATAATTCTTCAGAGAAGGTATTATTTAACTTTGCTAGATAAGTCCTTTGAATAGGAGTTTTGGCTTTTTTTTAATGGGTTCTACATTTTTATTGAAGACAGGAGTCATGATAAGGTTAGTATACATTTATGCAGGCCTTATGATCAAGTAAAAATAGCAAGAAATCAACACTTTTCCATTATTTGGGCAATAAATATTTCACTTTGCATGTCTTATCTTAATATCTTTATTTTGTCAAGTAGGAATGCTATTTATCTGGATGTTTCAAGATGCAGACTATTTTTTTTAAGAGTATTAATTTTGGTGTCTTTTTTAAAAAATTAATTTTTAAAAAATTTTAAAGATGTGGGGTACAATAGAGGCTTAGGTATACAAATGTTGACTATGTAGGTACCCTTGTTGATGAGGTATGCCCCTCCCTCCCCTAGCAGTTTCACTCAATTGCCAATTCCCTCCCCGCCGACAGTTTCCCACTACTGCCAATCGCTTTCTTATAGTATTATGATAATTTTTCAAGGTCCACTTATGAGTGGGAACATATAGTACTCTATTCTTTGTTTTTGTGATAGATCACTGAGTATTATCAACTCTAAGTTCATCCGTTTTACTTTGAAGTTCATATGTTTGCCCTGGTTTATGGCTGCATAATATTCCATTGTGTATATGTACCACATTTTTTTTTTTTTTTTCTTTTGAGTTGGAGTCTCACTCCGTCGCCCAGACTGGAGTGCAGTGGCCGCTCCCGGCCACCGCAGCCTCGACCTGCTGGGCTCCGCGATCCTTCTGCCTCAGCCTTCCAAGTAGCTGGAACTACAGGCACGCGCTACCACCCCGGCTAATTTTTTGATTTATTGTAGAGATGAGGTCTCGCCTGCCCAGGCGGGTCTTGAACCCGCGGGCTCAGGCAATCTGCTCACCTCAGCCTCCCAAAGGCGCGGGATTACAGGCTGAGCCACCGAGCCCGGCTGTACCACATTTTTTTTTATCCTGTACAGCTTCGATGGGCAACATGGTTGGCTCCATGTTTCTGCTATTGTGAATAGAGCTGCGGCAGACATACATGTGATGGTATCTTATTTGTAGAATGATTTGCGTTCCTCTGTGTATATTCCCAATATGGGAATTGCTGGGTCATATGGAAGGTCAATTTCTAGTTCTTTTAGAAATCACCACACTGTTTGGTGTCTTTTCTAAGGAATTTTTTTTGCCTTAAGATGACACACATGCACACACACATGCATACATGTACCTCACACACACATATATATTATACAAATATTATACTAATATACATAAACATAAAATGTATAAACTCACTATTTTTCAAAGGAAACATAACTACACCAATATCATGATTTAGATATGTTATCTTTCTTTCTACTGGTAGCACCTCTATTACAAACCAAATGCTAATGTAGACTAGGACTTCTTTTTGTGCTCTTTCTGGTGCATATGTCTATAGTGCTGAACATGACTACTACCTGAATACCACAATCTTTTGTTAACTTTTAATTATGATTAAATCTCAAAATCTGGTAAATCTCTGCTCCTGACTTTTCTTTTCAATATTTTGGCATTTCTTACATTTTTCTTTCCATGTGAAATTGTGGTATCTAAAGTTAAATTTCTTTCAGAAGCTATCTTAGTATTTGTATTTGAATTGCATTGCATTTAAAATTGATTCAGAAAGAAATTTTTTGGTATAATTATGAAATAGGTATCACATTATTTATTTAGGTTATTTTTGTCTGTCAGTAACAATTTTTGTATTTTCTATATATTCCTATGTCAATTTTGGATATTCATGTTTTCATATTCTTGATTATTTAATATTTATTATAAAGTCATTATAAATTATTTATGCTATTTTCATCTCTTTATATAGTATCACTTTTTCATTTTGTTTTGTTTTTATTTTCTAAAATTGTTATTGGTAAATTTTCACTTCTTTTATAAATTAGCTTAGCTAGAGGTTTTACTGTGTTAGCTAGGGCCAAAGTATTACATTTAAAAATTATTTTGCCTTATTATTTTTTTTATTATTTTATTAATCTTTCCCTGAAATTTTATTACAGTTTCTTATTCGTTCTCTCCCCTTCTTTATTTCTGGTTATGTAAACTGTAAATACAGCCATATATACATATACACACACACACACACACACACACACACATGCACACATAAGTACATATATATATTTTTATACATTTATTTAAGGTTTTACTTCTCACTTTTATTTAATGTTTAAAATTTCCCAGGATTCCACTTTTATGTTTATCTGTGCCCCCAATTTCTATGTGATGTTTTCATATTTATTTAGATTTAGTATTTCAAAATTGTATTTAAGATTTCCTCTTAACTTGTACATTGCTTAGAGATTTGTTTGCATTTCAAATAACTGCTTTTTGTTCCCATATTTTCTTTTTTGTTGATTTAATTATTTGTATCATGATCAAAGGCCATAGTTTTATGTTGATGATACATTTAAATTGTTGTTAAATTATTATGTAGCAAATAGATTTTTACATACTACTATGTTTGCACCAGAAGAATATATGTTTTCATTTCATAGATACACTCCACACATATATCTGAATATATTATGTTGCTCAAATCTACATTACTACCACTACTTTTTAAAATTTTTAAAAATCTTTAGCTTCTAAGATACATAAACTATAATTTCCCACATCAATTGTTTAGTACATTTTTGGGTAGACACAAATAGTGTTTGTTATACAGTATTCCTGTTCTTCTTATTCCTTATTTATTTTATTTTTTATTTTTATCTTAAATCCCTTTCTGGCTCATGTTTATATGGCTACACCAGGTTTTACGGTTATTATTTGTCTGATACTATTTTTTCTGTTTAGTACTTAACTTCCTCTAAGAATTGCACCAGAATTGTTCTTTACTCACTGGGTCTTGGTATTCTTGTGCTGACCCCCTGTGAACCACTGCTCCTGTTCTACTTCATAAAACACCGGGACCGGTCCTCACACTCAGAGTATATATTTACCCTATTCAATGTACTTAATTACGTAAGTAATCCTATCCTCTGCTTGTGAGTTAACACTAACGGTGGTTACTCACTTTCCTCTGTCTGATTTGTTTCATTTTTTTTCTACTTTCAATTTCCCCAGCAATTGAAACTTAGGGTTTCTTTCGACATCAAAACAAAATGTATTCTCTGACATATACGCTGGAATGTGCACTTTATTCCACTGTATACACTTAAACGTTAGACTTGTATTTTTATATACTAGGCATTTAATATCACATAATTTATGACCAGTTTCATTCACTAAGAAGAGATTTGCCAATATTTAATTCATAGAGAATAATGCCCTATGTTTTCCAAATGATCTTTGCGTTGTTGAGGTCAAATAACAGGTGGTGCCCTCAAGGAAGTATCAACCTCTGAAATTAAAATAATAAAGAAAAATTAATAAAGTTGTTATTCTGTCACTGTCTTGTCATTTTTAATTTATTCAAAAGTGTTAGCCTTAGAAAAGCCATTTTATGCATTTCTGTCACTTTGTAAAGGCTGAGATTTAAAAAAAAAATACTAGCAAGGCCCAAACCACGAGTATGTGACTTATTAGGCAGTACTTGTTAAACAACCAATATTGTAATCAGAAGGTTAACCACAAGGCCTTTCCTTAGCTGCCCCAAGCAATGAGATAACTACTAAAATTTTCCTGCCCCAAATACCTGATTGCGCATCTCCCATCTACCACACCCTTCTGTGACTATAATTGCCCTATGGCTGTTGGCAGAGTCAGGCTCCAGTCTCATCTGGTGTTCCCCTCTGCAGGTTTCAAAATAAACCTTTTGCTGTTGAGTCACTCACCTTTCATCTCCTTTCTGTTTGCTCATTTTGGTGGCCTAGCAAAAAGCAAGAACCATTTTTAAAATTTCATTTTACGTTTATAACCTAGTACGTCATGAATTTGTAGAAGCTCAATAATTATTTGTAGAATTTCATGATTAATTGTAGTTATGTTAACCAGGATACTTTATATTTATTTCATCATAAAACAGGTATTATTATTGAGTTAATGTCATGAGTTACACAGATGTGGAAACTTCCTTGAGGGCACCATCTATTATTTGACCTAAACAATGCAAAGGTCATTTGGAAAACATAGGGCATTATTCTCTGTGAATTTAATAATGGCAGATCTTTTCTTAGGCAATGAAACTGGTCGTAAATTATGAGATATTAAATACATAGTATATAAAATAAAAGTTTGACGTTTAAAAGTATAAAATGGAATAAAGTGCACATTCCTGAATATGTCAGATAATACATTTTGGTTTTTATGTCAAAGGAAAACCTTAGTTTCAATTGCTGGGGAAATTTAAGGTAGGCTCATAAAGGTTCTAAGACACATTAATGACATGCAGCTGAAATTCATGTTTTTTTAATCAACTCTGAAAATATATATTGATACTCTATATCAGTTCCCCTTAACACTGTGTATTACTAACAATTAAACTGCTATTTGTTAAAAGTTTAGGGGGCAGAGGATTTGTTAAGCTATTTTGGCATATTACTCTATATGACTTTCCAGGCAAATCTATATCCACTCATAGATGGCAAAAGACAAAGAGGTTAGGAAAATTTTCCAATATTAATAAAACTACTAGTTAAATGAAGAAAAGTATGTTTTCAAAATCATTTTCTAATGATATTTTACATCCCAGAATAATTAATTCTACCTTACATTAATGTTTACATTAGAATGGTATTAATTTACTCTAGACCTACATTATGGAATGAAAAGTAGACATAACTGAGCAAGGATTAAGTAAATGATGTCTATGCAAACATTCTGCCAGCCTAGAATAAAATTGATGTGCATAGCTCCAGGAAAACAAATGCGTAACATAATAGATAACCATGTTGGATTTTTGTCATTATTGTTATGGTTGTGGTGGTGATAGTGGAGTGTGTGTGTTTGTTTACCCTGCATTATTTCCTCTTTCTTTGCTTTTTTTTTTTTTTTTTTTAGTTTGAGTATAAAACTGTCGCCCAGCCTGGAGTGAAGTGGCACATTCTCGGCCACCACCCCAGGTGGACCTTCTTGGCTCCTGCGATCCTTCTGCCTCAGCCTTCCAGGTAGCCAGAACTACAGGCGCATGCTACCATGCCTGGTTTAGTTTGTGCTTATTGCAGAGACGAGGTCTCGCCAAGTTACCCTGGCTGATCTCGAACCAACGGGCTCATATTTTCTCTTTTTAGAATTTTATTACTCCACTAGCTTTGGTTGCAGAAGTCTGTGGGTGTGACACAGCGTGTGGGTGGGATGATTACTGCAGTCACAACAAGTAACTTAAGCTGAACTCATCGGTCTCTATTGTATTAGCCTGCGCATATTTTCTCTGGAAATGTGAAGTAGAAGGTTATTGGTAGATTGAGCCTGAGGGGAGCAGTCTTAAAGAGCCCTAGAAAAAACTTGTCTGAAAACGCCAGGCAGAAGTACACAGAGCTGGGAGAGGAAGAAACAATTCTGATTCTCTGTACACCTTGATCTATCTATGCTTAATGCTAGTTCTTCTTTTGGGAATTCCTAGTTATATGTGTCACATATTTACTTTTCTATTAGGAGAGCTTGAGTTTTTGTCCTTTTACAGAAAAGGATTTTTTCCTCATATTTGTTTTATTGAATAATCACCATATTCCAGCTTGTGGTACAAGTTTTATGCTTGTTAGCAGAAAATCTCCATACTTTGGTAAATTTATTATCTTAAATTTATAAGTGAGAAAATTTAGATGGAGTAAGGTAAATAATTTGCCCAAGTTCACGCAATACTTCGGGAACCAAGACTTCAAAGCTTTCTTATATGACTCAGAGGCCTGTTTTTCTAACTATCTTGTCAGCAACACAAACAGATTTTACGTACTCCCTAATCAGGTGCCAGCAAAGTTTCAGCTACCCTTTAGTATCTGAAAGAATTCTGGGAGGGATACACTGATCATTTGAAGGTCAGAGACCATATTTTTAAAGTTTTGCCATAACTCAATTTTTTTTGCCTTAAGTTTACTTATGTGTTAATATGAAATCATGTAACTGATGATTTCAGATCATAAAACTATCTGATATCATAGGTGAGTATTAGAAAATAATAGTAATTATAGAAACAATGATACTCACTTAGGTGATATTAAATGAGAGGAAAAGAAAAGAAAAACACTTTTTCGAGCTTGGGACACTGCATTTAAACCAGATGCACCACAAAATATTTTCATGGTCTTTCCAAGTGACTTAACTTCTTTATTCATACTTAACATTATCCCAAATCATGCATGATTTTTTAAGTTGAAAATAAGATAAAGACCAGGCATGGCATAGATTCCAAACAAACACCACTTTTATTCACTGAAATCTCTATACCTTTTACAAATATAATTTTATTTTACTATTTTATTCATTAATTAAATATTTTCATGGAAATAGATCATTTTATATTCATGAGGCAAGAAAAGATAGTATAATTAAAAGCTAAATCTAAGTGAACAAACAAACCAAAAGTCTTTGATCTATACTCAGTTTTATTGGTGTTTGCTTTGGATATTATTGACATGGCCCTAGTATGTCCGTATCCCCCTCTCTATAAATGGTTATTATCTCGGAGGAAACAATTTAATAAGCTATTTTCAATATGGAAAAAATAAAATGAAACCTCAAAGAGTCTTTCTAAGAATCTTTAAAGGTCAATACAATAGCAAACACAGAACACCTAGATAGCGTGCATAAAATTGCCCTTTAGAAATAAAGAATATGACCAATTAAATTGCTGCTAGATGTCAACTAAACTTGCATATTGTGACATCAATTGGACTTTGGAGAAACTTTGAAATATAAGTTTTACTGTTTTCTCATAGGTTGAGTCCAATGACAGAATCCATAAAGGCATATTTTAGTATATCAGTTTGCGTTTAATTGATTTTATATTTCTCAGTTCTAGAATATTTGATTTCCTTATCCTCTGAATTTTAGTGCAAAGGCTTCAGTCTCTGTTGTTCAATTATTTACCTTGCTAGATGTTGCTTTATTAAGATTGCATAAGAAGATTCATAAACTCTTTTTTTCTTCTGGATATTATGCCAAAATTGGTAATGCAGCTGATGCAACCTAATTTGACACCTCTCCAAATGGCATGTCAAGCTATATTCTTTGTAGCATTTATTATTATAAAATGAAATCCAAGGTTATGTCAGTGGAAAGAGAACAATATCAATCTAGTTGTTTTTTTTTTCCCCGCCACCTTTTGTTGTGATATTGGCTAAATGGTCACATTTTCAAGTAAGCAAAGTCAATATGTTCACTTACAATATGCATGTAGTAAATTCTTAAGATTTTCTATTGTCTCAGTGCTATAAATTGGATGTCTTTCCCTTCCAAACCTTATATTGAAATTGGATCCCCAGTGTTGGAGGTGGGGCCTAATGGGAAGTGTTTGGTTCTTGTATAAGTTAATGACTTTCCTGTGGGATAAGTTCTCATTCTATTAATTCCAGTAAGAGCTGGTTGTTAAAAAGAACTTAGTGGATTTCACTCCCTCCCTCTTGCTTTCTTTTTTTTTTTTACCATATGATCTTTGCACAGCGGTTTCCCCTAGTCTTCCACCATGAATGGAAGCATTCTGATGCTCTCATCAGATGTAGATGCCCAATCTTGGATTTTCCAGCAGTTAGATTAGTGAGCCAAATAAACTTCTTTACTTTATATATTACCCAGACTCAGGTATGACTATACAGCAATACAAAACCAGTAAACACACTTGGCATCCATTTTTCATACAGGTTTAAGTTTATCATGCCAGGAGCAGGTGTCAGTCATCCTTGATGCAGTTTCCAGTTCTATACCACACCCAAGTGACTCAGGCCAATGGCTAGAAATAAGAACATGGAGGCAGCTCTCCTGTCTATCAGAATTAGACTTCCGGCTTTTCCTCTGCTTCCTTTAAAGGGACAATTTAGAAATTTGCCTACAAATTTAAATGGCCCACACCCTACTTCTTTATATATACTGCTAGTAGCCACTTGTTCTCTCTGCCTGACTCTTCATTCTTTATTGCTGCTTCATGTGACCCAGGACAGAGGATCACTCTCTCAACCATTGTGCAATTCTTATTCAGGATTTGTAAGTAAAAAATCTTTCAACTTGTTTCCTATTGTGGTGGTGTATTGAATTTGTGCCTTTCATCTGATGAATGAAGGACTTCTTCAGGTGGGGTTCTTTCCAGGACATGAGGGGAACACAATGACAAGTTCTCAGCACCAGAGTGATGGTTAGGGAGGCATAAGCTAGACATGGGTCAGACAAGGGCCACAAGGTCGTTTGCCAGTATAAACAAGTTCCAGTGTGAGTCAGACAAATAGCCATCAAGCCATCTGCTGGATAAAAGAAACAACCCATCAAAAACACATAATAAATACTCATGTACAGCTCCTCTTTGTTTCCTGTTAGAGAAGGGTTCCTAGCTGTTCTGATACTGAAACCACAATTTAGCTGGAAGCTCCCAAAATACTAAAAAGAAAATAAACACAACTGTTGTATTTAACTCATAGTAGGAGCTCAAAAGTGTTGATCACCAAATTCCAATAAATATTTGACAGTAAATAAACACTTGTTATATTGAATTGACTAATGTATTTCATAACTAGTTCAAGTGACTTTTAAAGAGTTTCAGGAAACTCCCACATTCTTTTCATAGATAATGCAAAGATGGATTTTCGCAAAAACATTTTGCAAATAATCTCAGGAAATATATAGATTCTGTATGCATACATTTTAAAAAATTAATAATAAGGGTTTAAAGAGCCCATACAGAGATAATAGATCCTTATAATAATGTCTGCTATTAATGAATTAACCACTGGATATATGACAAAAGCATTGCTATAGATCATTTTCAGTCTCTAAATCTATGGTGTTAGAGAAACAGAAGAAATACTTTTGCAAAATCTGAAAAACATTAACTTATTAACTGGACTGGTAAGAAGTTGAGCAAACAAGCAAAGTAAGTTTTATGTCTTGTGTCTTTTTTCTCCTGTAAAATATCTGTCTTCTCTTTTTTTTACTTCTGTAAGTGTGTTCTAGTGGGCATTGATGTCTAATTCTTTTATAACTCAAATCGGGTTTTACTTTAGTGTCACTGCTATAATATGTCCCATTTCATGGTTCTGTGATGGGAAAACACACACACACAAACACACACACACACACACAAATACCACTGAACAATCTAAGGGTATTATTTGGTATGTTTAGTCAATATGTCATATCTCTTTCCCAAACATTTATTCATTAAAGATGGATTTTGAGAACAATTTCTTAGAGTGGCATGAGGAAAGTTTTGGGCAGAAACATCATTGAAACCCAATGCAAAGAACACTAAAGTACAGATCTTTATGGAAATACAGATGTATGCAAGTTAAAATGTCATCGATTTTAATGGCTTCATAGTTAGGCTGGAGTCTATTGGCACAATTATAGCTTGCTGAAGCCTTAAATTCCTGTGCTCAAATGATTTTTGCACCTCAGCCACCCAAGGATGCTGATATTACAGGTGCAAACCACAGCAACCAGCTTCTAGAAAGAAAACTAACAATACTTGGATACCTGTAATATATGGTACAAAAAACAAAACAAAACAAAAAATACATAGCATTTAACTTAATCTTTAATCTTCGCAAAAACTAAGAGTGGTATTATTATCACAAATAAAGAAACTGTGCCTCAGAGAGGATAATGAATGCGTCCAGTTTTGACAAAGCTAGAAAGTAGTAAACCCGGAACTTGAACTCAGGTACACAGTAGTACATAGCCTATATTTCTAATCACAAAAGAGACCCTTCTCCCCTGATCTGTCTAAGCATGACACTTTAAACACTTCTATTTTTAACACTTTGCTAAATCCCATAAGTCATTCATTTCTGGATGTTGCTGGTATCTTTTAAGAAATCAAATAAGAAATCCCAGAAGATATGTGCTTTCATAATATTGCCCCATCCCCACATGACTGAGAATGAAAAGGTTATTATAGAAGGTGGAACAATTTCTGAGGAGTTAGGACCCACAGCAGGAAGAGGGCTGGAAGTGAAGGGCTGTGCGTGTCAGGCCCAGACACTGACTCAAATCACAACCTAGATTTGATGTAATTTTTCTACCCAGACCTAAATTCATTACTGTTTTTTTTTTCTATAAACCCTTTGTTCAGCTTCAGTCTTTGTCATAAGTAAGAATTTTCTCTAATTATCTACACTATCCCATCACATTATTTTCCCTGGCATTCCTTTACTTTTTATTTTTCTTTCTTTTCTTTTCATTTTGCCCCCAAGGAGTAGTCTTGAAGCTGCCACAAAAGAAATCAAATATGTCCTATAAACCTATTTTGATGAAATGTATTTTCTTGGTCCCTACAGGCTAAAGGCCTGCAGAGAACAAAACTTCCTTTCTGAGACACATATAGTTTGAGCGCATGAAATTTTCCAGCAGCCGCATGCAGCAAACTGAGCTCTCATTTACAGAGAGAAGGTAGCATTTGAAAGCCCTCTTCATCCCTTAGTCCTCTGTGGGGCTCTTTTGGTGTCCTTTTTATTGGTGCCTTCCTCTCTTGGGCCTTGGTAAGGTGGGCCTTTCTCTCTTTGCAGGTTGGTGCTCTTTGCTTTTACCACCTGTTCTTGTTGTTTGCAAGCCAGGTGATTGTCAGAGCTCGCTATGCCGGTTAAAGGCTTGTCAGCCTGCTTTTCCTTTTTATCTCTTTTTTTTATCATAAAGACCCTGAGCACTGCCTGTACAGAAAAAATTTCCTGGTGTTCTTAAGCATTAACAAAATTCTGACATATTCTGATTCTTACCCAACTATATTCTTCACGGTGTTCACACTGAACGCATATGTTTGTCATTTCATTTCACCTGTTTTCACTCGATGCTGGTGTCATAGGTAGGCCCGTGGCATTTCCATTTTGTATAAAGTAGAGGAGGAAACAGATCCTGAGATCTAAGATGAGACATCAAATCATATTTTCTAGGCTTGAATCATAGCTCCATGACATCTTAGCTGTGTGAATTTGGGGCTGTTTAAACTCTTTGGTCCTCTTTCTCACATGTGTAAAATAAGGATAATCAACTTTTGTAAGAATTAAATGAGATAAGGTATGTAAAATGCTTCACCAACTCAGAATAGGTTTTCAATAACTGTACTGTTTTTCCAAGTATGTGAGCTATACGCATTATTGAGGACTTTCACATTCCTTGTCAAACTTACAAATTATAATAACACTGATAAATTAAGAATATTAAGAATCATTTTCCCATTTTAAAAAGAAGCAGACTCAAATATAAACTAATTTGTTCATAGTTTTGTAGCCAAAGTCACCCATCATGGGACCAAGCTAGAAGTAAAACCATCTTACTTTGAATCCCCCATTAATGTTCCAAACACTCAATGTTTCATTTTTAGCAGTCTGCTTTCCTTTGTTTTCTGTCTCCATCACCTCTTTTAGGACTTCACAGAAAGTTTGGCACATAATAGTTTCAATATTTCTTTCTTTTTTTTTTTTATGTGTTTGAGTTGGAGTCTCATTCTGTAGCCCAGACTAGAGTGCAGTGGCACACTCACAGCCACACTAGTTTTGACCTGCTGGGCTCAGGTAGTCCTTCCGTCTCATTCTTCCAATTAGCTGGAACCACAGGTGCACGTCACCATGTCTGGCTAATTTCTTTTTTTATTTTTTTATTGTAGAGACAAGGTCTCACCAAGTTGCCCAGATTGGCCTTGAACTCCTGGGCTCAGACAATTCTATCTCCTCGGCCTCTAAAAGTGCTGGGATTAGAGACTTGAGCTACCGCACCTGTCTATTTATTTATTAATTAAATGTGTTGAATGTCTTTAGGAAGAAATGTCCCCACTATGTTTAAAAAATACATTTGTGAGCCGGGCTCGGTGGCTCAGCCTGTAATCCCGCGCCTTGGGAGGCTGAGGTGAATGGATTGCCTGAGCCCGCGGGTTCGAGACCCGCCTGGCCAGGCGAAACCTCATCTCTACAATAAATCAAAAAATTAGCCGGGTGTGGTAGCGCACGCCTGTAATTCCGGCTACTCGGAAGGCTGAGGCGGAAGGATTGCTGGAGCCCAGCAGGTAGAGGCTGCGGTGGCC
>CAUYQG010100218.1:0-16538 GCA_963574415.1 Tarsius wallacei | reverse complement strand
TCTTTTTTCTTTTTATACTTAATTTTAATAGAGACAAGTCTTTGCTATGTTGCCCAGGCTGGCCTTGAACTCCTGGCCTTAAGTGATCTTCCCACTTTGGCCTCTCAAAGTGCTGGGATTATAGGAGTAAGCCACAGTGCCTGGCTGAGCCCTCCTATTTCCAAGGCCTCATTCTGCCCTCTAATAACCCCGGTGCTGGGGAGGCTAGGATACTGAGTTTGTTAAGTGCTCTAACATCCCCATAGCAACTCAATGTGATGTCATAAACAGGGGATTAGCACATTTTTATGCCCAATCAACAGCCTTCTTACCCTCCTTGCCCCTGCTAAGAGTCCTACAGGGGAGGGAAGAGGAGAGAGGCTGAGGCCAGCAAGGGAGGTGATAGAAGTAGCACAGACCGCAGCAGAGGTGGGGCTGATAGGGGCGGGTGCCCAAGCTAGAAGGGAATAGATCCCACAGCCAAGGCACACTGTAGCTTTCCTGAGCTGAAGGATGAGCTCCAGCAAGTGGCTGCCTCGGCCAGTGACAGCCAAGGGTCCACAGGCACTCAGGTTGTTGATACCCAGGTTTGCTTACCGGTTGAGCTGAGGCTTGCTCTTCGGAACAAATCCTTCAGGAAGCCGAGGCCTGTGATTTGGGAAGAGACCTGAGGGGCAGGAAGAAGGGATAATTTTTGTAGCTCCCTCTGCAGTTCTGAGGGGACCAGAGGGAAAAGCCCCCAGGAGTGGGGAGGTTGGCACGGAGGGTGAGCATAATTAATGGATATTCTCTTCTTTTCCAGGAGGGGATAGAACATGGGCAGATGGGTGGGGAGATGGTGCCTGCAGCCCTCTGCCCGTCCTGGTCCTGAGGGCCTTCTACCTGCACGGTGGGCCATCTTCACACACTCCACAATCTTGCGGTGCTCTTCCAGGCATAAGCCAGTGATCTTTCGGGGCAGCATGCCTCCATGAGGCCGGATGAACTGACTGAGCAGCAGAACATCCTAGTGGAAACCAAAAAGAGATGAGGCTCGCTGAGCTTGCTTTTGATGCTGAGAAGGCTGTGGAATCCCAGCACTCCAAGAGGCTGGTATCTTGGAACCTGCTGAGACCACTCCCTCCACACAGAGCTTTACACACTGATCTGTTACCTTTACCCTAACCAAGGTTAATCCTAACTCATATTAATATTGTTGGTGGTCAATAACAAACCCAAGAGTACCCAGCTCCTTCAGGAGATAATCTTTTGATAGACCAGGTCGGAGAATAGAAACTCTTCAAGAAGTGTCAGCAAACTTTTATGCACCTGAAGTAACTTTCTTGGACAGAATGTCTGTTGGGTTATTCTCCTCACCCAAGGTGGGGTGGGGGCGTGCCACATATTTCCACACAAGAGGGAAAACCTATACCATTTCAGTCAGAGCCTACATATCACAGACCAGAGCATATGCAAACAGCCCATTCACCTTTGGTGGTTGCCTCTAGAGTAGGCAGGCATAGAGGCTGAGGAAGAAGGAACCAAGGTTGTGAAGTTTATGGATCCTTGGGCTTCCTTCAGACTATCACATGCCCCCCTACCAGCTGCTTGGCAGAGTTCAAAGAAACAAGGATAGACAGAGCCAGAAGCAAGACAAGGGAGTACCTCACCACCAAGCCACAGAATGGCTGAAGGAGTTAAAAAAAACACATGCCCTCCTCCCAGGGGCCTGGCATGCCAGTCTTAGCAGTCATGTTCCACAAACCAACTTGCTGCCCTGGCAGGCGCCTCGCTGTATAACCACAGATTTGTTTTAATCACTGGACAGTTCCTGCGGGACCCAGGCCTCTAATTCCCACCCCTGTACTCTTCAGAATCTGATGAAAAGAACTTGGATTGGATTAATCCAGGGCTAATAAACTGGGCTCAAGGCCCTGGCCCCCACAGCAGGTTGCCAAGCTAACAGCTCTGTGCAGCTCAGGCTAACGGCGCCGAGTAGAGAGGGTAAGAGGAAAGGCAACTTTAGCCTCCACCTCAGAGGGGATCAGCCTTCTGCTGGGTAAACAGAGCCAAGGACATTTCCTGGAAAAGGCTGATAGGAAGAGTTCCCCATGGTGGCTGGACAGGTATAGGGTTCACTTTCCTATCAGCATCTCAAATTCCAAGTGTGCCAACCACCCCACTAACTTCCACGATGCGGGAAGCTCTGAACACTGCCCCTCTGCCTCATACTTGCTTTCTATTAGTCCAGGCAGCCATCAGCAGAAGGGCCCCAGGGCAGGGCGAAAGAGCCCCTACCCCCAGGGTGGCCTGAAGCCAAGGCTTCCAGCCCAGGAGATTAGTTGGGTCATTCTGTTTAGATCCCATGGGCATGTGGCCTCTCCTGCTCTTATCACCTGACCAAGATCTTTGCCCTTAGTCGTCCCATTCCACAACAGGGCACAGGGACAACCTGCAGGTCAAACTGGCCCAGAGCCCAAAATAGGGTGCTTAATGTCACCAGTGAGAGCTCTAAAAAATAAGTGTGGACTTCCCCAGGGCTGTGTCCTTACCCTAGGCCCTCCCCATCTCTAGAGAGGAGTTACATAGTAGCCATTAGGAACGGGGTCCTGCCTGGGCTTGGTATTCCTGGGGTGTATATTCCAGCTCTGAAACTTATTAGCTGGGTGATCTGGGGCAAGTTAATTAACTTTTCTGTGCCTTAAATTTACTCATCTGTAAAATGAGGATGAAAAAAGTACCTATTTCACAGGTTACTAAGCAAATTAAAACATGTAAGCACAGTCCCTGACACTGAGTGTACACTTAATACATTACCTACTGTTATTATTCACTCTTCTTTCCCTGGAAACAACTGCAGTAGAAGAGCCAGAGCAATCAGACCCTTTATAGCTCCAATATGGAAAGAGACAGTATATGTGTTCCCAGATCACAGTAAGAACCAAGAGCTTGTTTAAATACACCCTTACTATGAAAGCAGGAAAGCCGAGGCGAGAGGATTGTCTGCGCTCAGAGGTTCAAGACCAGCCCAAGCAACATGGCGAGACCTTGTCTCTACAATAAATCAAAAAATTAGCCGGGCGTGGTGGCGCATGCCTGTGGTTCCAGCTACTTGGAAGCTGAGACAGAAGGATCACCTGAGCCCAGCAGGTTGAGGCTGCGGTGGCCATGAGCATGCCACTGCACTCTAGCCTGGGAGACAGAGTGAGACTCCAACTCAACAAAACAAAACAAAAAACAGGAAAGTCAAAGGTGGATCATGATTCCATCCCCACAAGAGCACAAACCCTGCATGCTGGTTATAAACCTGGTGGTCTGAAGTACAACCAGACCATGAACTCAGTCAGTGGCTCTCAGCCCTGGCTGCACATCAGAATCACAGGAGAGTTTTTAAAAAATGCTCAGGCCACCCCCAGAGACTGATTCCTGGTCTGGGGGGAGCCTGGGTATCATTATTTTTTAAAGCTCCCAGGTGATTCTCATGTGGAGGCTGGGTTGAGCACCACTGGACAAAATGCTGCTGTCTGTGGTGGCTCCGTGAGATGCAGCAGTAGCCACAGGGGGACGATGCTGCTTTAGTGACACGCAGCACTGAGTGTCTCTGCGAAGACTCACCTCATAGTTATACTTGTGCTTCAGGTTCCAGCGGCAGATGGGGCACTGGCCAGAGGGGTTAGGAGGATTTGGACTCTCCTTGGGAGTCCCAGTGATACGGCCTTCAATCTAGGAGGCAGAGAGAGTGAGCTAGTGTGAGAGACAGAGCCAGCACACAGACACTAATTTTTGAGCAAACTCCAAATGATGGGGATGTTGGCGAAAGTTTACCCTGGTGGAGAGGGTCTTGTGGGAATAGCTAGTAGATTTTTCTGAACTGTGGTGTTTATTCTGCAGTTGCTGCATACTGGGCGGCCACAGGGATGCCTTTGGTGCCCTGCAGGGGTTTAATACTAGTAGCAACTTGGAGAGAGGGGTTTGCTGTATCAATTGAATGCTACCTTTCTGTCCTCAAAACACCCCAGAAACACCAGAACACCAAGTTTCCTTTTTTCCCCCTTTTGGGAAAAATGATATATGCACATGGTAAAAAGTATCAAATGGCACAGGTATGTAGAGTCCAGAACAAGTCTCCCTCCAATCCCATATGTCCTTTTCAGAGGAAACTGTAGTTTCTAGCTTTATTTAACACAGCTAAGTCTATGCCAGTGGGTCTCAACCAGGGGTAATCTTTCTCCCCAGGGCACACCTGGCAATGTCTGGAGATATTTTTTATTGCCACAACTGGGAGATGGAGTGCTACAGGCATCTAGCAGGGATGCTCTAACCAACCTACACTACACAGGACAGCTCCCACACAAGAATTACCCAGCCCCAATGCCAACAGTGCCAAGGCTGAGAAACTGTGGGCTGTGTCTAGATAAGCAGATATCTATGTGTGCTCCTTCATCACTATATATATATAGAGTGTGCATGTGGGGTACAATTCAGGGTTAGGTATACAAATGTTCATTATGGAGGTACCCTATTTATATTAAATATATTTATATGTATAAAACAACACAAAACAGGTGGGAAGACACATGCCTCTGTTCTGCTCCTTTTATCATTCTGGATGCCATCTTTTAAACCCTGCTGAGGCCACGTGTGAAACGACCTCCCCATTGCTGCTGTATCCTGTGACACAGCCTTGAAATTACTAAGTGCAACAAACCAACGATCTGGGAATTAGCTCCAATTGCAAGGTGGGAATTTAGAAAGCCTTGCTGACTAAGGCCATCAATTATGAGTGAGGCTGGGACAGGTCTGAGAGGCTTTGGGAGGGAAGCAACACTGTCCCCTGGGGGAGATCTAGCAAAAGGGAAAGGGGGCTTGAAGTACCACCTGGCTGTGTGGGGGCACTGTTAACCACCCTTCTACCACAGCAACCACAACTATGCCAGAAACAGACATGTTGCTTGAGAAGATTCTCAGCTCGTGTTAGGCCTTGGGAGGGGGGATATGGTGGGCCAGGAGGTGAGCTATCAGTTCTTGACTCCCCTTTACGTGCTTGGCTCTGTACTAAGAATGGTCACATACATCATTTCATTTAACCCCTACAACCTAGCGAGGCAGGCATCTGACCTTATTTCATACAGGAGAGAATAATACCCAACGTCAGCCATCACAACACCTCTAAAGGCATGGAGGGCTCTTCCCTCCTAAGGGCTCTTCTAGGCCACGGTGTCTCTATGTTCATTCTACAAACAGCACACTCATACCCCACAGGAAAATGCTCTTTATACTCAAAAGTCAAAGGTATTTCTCTCTGCCAGCTTGGAGTTTATATAGTAAATGTTTTTTTGGTTTTGACTCCGGGAGCCAAAAAAGATGCCCTAAGGGGATGGGGGTGCCCTAAAAAGAATTATTTTGAGGCTAAGCAGTGGAAAGGCCGAGGAAGTATTCAAGGGAAGACCCAAAAGACTTGTCTGGGACAAGACTGCCCTGGGGAAGACTAAGCTTGGCTGGCTACCTAAAGGGTTAAATATCCCTGGTTGACATGGAAGTTACAGAGGCTTCTGGGTACTCTGTAGAGTGGCTAAGGATTTCTTGGAGGCATGGAAGGCCATGTGAAAACAACATTGTCTTTTAAGGATTATAGGATAATCTAGATCCCGTGACTCCACAAGTAAGGGAGGTGAGATGGGCTCAATGAGGGAAAGGGGGGAGTGGGTAGATGAAGAGTCCTTCCAGCTTTCTTACCAACAGACAAGCCAGGGCGCCAGTTAGTAAGGCCAAGGCCTGGAGCATGTCACCTTTTAAATGCATCATTTAAGGAGTAGATTAGTCATTCCAGGCAGAAAAAAAAGGAACTGAGGTCCAGGATCCTGGCCCTGGGTCAGTTTACACTGGCTTTCTAGGCCTGCAATGATGCCTTAGTTTCTCCTTTGGGAAACTGATTTATCACCTGCCAAATGACTTATCAGAAAAGGCCTTTGAGACCTTGCCATACAAAAGGCCACTTTAATCAAATAACAGATGCCTCAGCCCAGCCACAGCGACTGTTTCTTATTACCCACACTACAGCATACAGCTTGAAAAATAGTAGACTGTGGGATTTATGGTCACAGAGGGAGCTGATCCTGGGGCTGGAGTCAAGTCTGGGCCCTCCTTCCCTCTAAGGAGCAGTCAGGCAGCTCCAAGTGCTAAGGAGGTTGTAAGTGGCCAACTCAGTGATACTTACTATAGTTGTCTTCCCTTCTTGGATCTCCACCACTAAAGAGATAAAGGGGAAAAATTAGGTCAGCCATTTAACGAGGAACAGGGAGTTTCAAATAACAGCTCGAATTCTACACACGCGGAAAGAAGGAGCCTTCCCTCTGCACTCTCCCACGGTCCCCACCTGGAACAGAAAGAGTACAGGATTCACCCGCAAGTGCCAATGCCCTACACTCCTGAGGCTGGGTAGGAGCACGCCCAGGATACCCAGGTGGTATCATCTCACTGTGATCAAGGACCTTTCCACACTGTTTTCTGCCTTTCTCTGACAAGATTCTTCTTGGTTCTATCCAAAGGAATCGGCAAGATGCTGTCCTACCACGGCTGCAATACGAGAGGGTGGGCAGCAGCATCTAAGGACCTTCAGAAGTACCCACGTGTGTCCTTGAACAAAGAGAATCAGACATAATGGCTTCTGGCTCAGAAGAGTCTACAATGTAAGATACAGCACTGAATTAACACTGCGCCAGTGCCCCCACGGCAGATGGGCAGCAAGACAAGTGCGCTGCCAGAACACGTCCTGAGAGTCTCAAGTTAAGCCCTCTCTACTCTACTCTCTTCTCACTCCACTCCCTGCAGGTTGTATTTTGTAGTCTGCACTGGAGAGGGGTGATGGAAGAGGTGGGAAGAAGGAGCCTGCAGACGCTGGGTCCAAACAGATTTTCAAGGAGCACTGCCATTCCGGATGGAGAGGCCCCCCTCAGCGCTTTGCTATTTAGTCTGAGGCCCTTAGGGCAGGACGATCAGCCCCACACAAGTGTCAGGCTATATGTTTCCTATCTTACATTTTCAGGGTGCAGAATGACAACCCGAACAATAATCTGAAGAAGAACCAAGCAAATGGCTCACATTTGACAAATAGAATCAAACAGTTCTTGGAGATTCTCCCTTTTCTCCCCATTTCTTCAGAAAGAGAGAAGCCACAGCTATTAGCATAGAAACTGGTACACAGCAAATATTTAATAAATGGTATTATTTTTAGGGAGCAAAATACTTGTCATGGTTCCCTTCTGATTGGTAATTACTGTAATAGAAAACTTGAATCCATACAGCTGGGCTGCACACTGTCTCTCAAAATACTGAAACCATATTTTAACAAGAGCTTGCTACAATTTAGTTTTAATCAGCTCTGGCCAAGGCAAGAAGTAGTACAGATTAGAAGGAGCCTAAGGTTCTTAACTCTGAGAATCCAGTGAAAGCTACAGACCTCACCCTGGGAAAATGTCCACAGCATATACACAATTAGGTGTGATCTCAGGAGGCTCACGGTCCTTAAAGCTATATACCTAAACAGTAATACTGGTGATCTCTCAGTAGTGGCACTAGGTGCTTTTAGTTTCTTCTTTTTGCCCATTTGTATTTTTAAGTTTCTGAACATTTACTGCTTTTGCAATAAAAAACAATAAAAGGAGAAGGAAATGTATAAAGAAAAAAAAAAAGGCAATTCTAACCCAACCAGAGGCCCACGGCAGCAGCATCTGTGATCGCTGAGCTCTGTGACCGACACCTAATTGGACACAGCCTGCCTGGAATTGTTCCCCATTTGTTTCCTAGGCAAGCCATTCACAAAGATTAATTTCTACAAAACAGCCAACCTGAGAGCCCCTTAGCTTCAACTCCAGGAAGAACAATGGCTAGAAAAGCCCCAGGCATTCTCTAGAGAACACTGTAATCACTAATCAACTCAGAGACAAACGAGGTTTCTCCATGTGAGAGAAAATGCGTCACCCCGCATCACCCCACGTCACTCCACACGGGATGTGGGTGAGACTCAACCTGGACTTCAGTCTGGAAGCCAGCACAACTGCTGACGAAAAGTCATTGCAACGTGTCAATCTGCAGACACAACCTCCAAATGAGGGGTGGGGGAAGTAGGGAGGCAGTAGAAGGAAGTCACATCTCCACCCCAGTAGGGGTTCCAGGCGCCCTGGAAACGATGCACATTTGCAAAAACCAAGTTGAGAGATAGCCTGAGGCCACCTAGTCTGAGCAATTAACAGGTAGAAGGGACAGTTTCTGAGAATTCCCATAGGAATTAAAAGGAGAGACATATGCTGGTACCACAGGAGTCAGCAAAGAACAATGCCCTGAAACACAAAGTGAATAAACATGTGGTTCCCTTCTTGGTGGAGGCACTTGGGTCCTAACCATGAGGTAAACAAGTCTAACAAAACACACATCACTCCCGGCAGAGAACCAAACCCTGAAGTCATCCCACTGGCCCCTGGAAAAGAGATCAAAGCCCATGGCAAGCTTCACTGTTCATGAGCGCCACACAGCAACTCTAAGACAGTGAATCATCTCACTAGGAAGCCAGTGGGTAAAACAATAGGCAGATGCTTATCTAATAGAAAGACCTGAGAACTTAGGACACTGAGACTGATCAGGGAGAGAAGGCCTGGCTGGAGCCTGGAGAGGCCCTTAGTAGATTTTAAGCCTCTGGAAAGAGGAGATAGGAATCAAAATAGTATTGATTTTCAATGTGCATACAAAAACATGTCAAAACCAAACAAAACCTGAGATCCATTTTGTCCCTGGCCTCCTCTCCATTCAAGAGAAGTGGGGGTGGCTAAGAAAGGCTGAACTTAGAGATTCAGGCACTAACAGAAAACTTGTTTAGAAAAAGATGGAATCACTTTTGTGTTCTGAGATACGGTGGTATCAAGTAAACTAAGGAAAGAGATGAAGCAGTTTTCTAAACTGGAGCTAAGGGCCAAAATCTCCTCACACACATGAAATAATCTGGCCCAAGTGAGGCAACACATGTGTGGAGCACTGTGGACGGTACAGCCCCGCTCTACTGTGGAAAGTTAGTGGAATAGGAACCACAGTCTGCCCTAGAAGAGGAAAGGAACAAACCAAGGATGGGAACTTCACTATAATAAAGTCCATGTCTCGTAAAGAGGTCCTTTGAGTACTTCAGTAAATACTCGCCTAGGATGGAGTCCAAGATAACTGAATTACACTAATTTGGAGCAAATAACATTGTGGTGAGATTGCAGTGATTGTAAAAGGCACAGTGATGCACGCCTATAGTCCAAGTTACTCAGGAGACTGGGGCGGGAGGACTGCTGAGCCCAAGAGTTTGAGGCCAGCCTGGGAAACATAGTGAGACCCCACTACAAGAAAACAAAAAACAACCTGGCTGGGTGTGGCGGCTCACACCTGTAATCCCAGCACTTTGGGAGGCCAGGGTGGGAGGACTGCTTGAGCTCAGAAGTTCAAGATCAGCATGGGCAACATAGTGAGATCCCATCTCAATACTAAAAATAGCATTAATACTTTAAAATATATACTTTAAAAAATTCCACCTAGAATGCAAAAGATTTTGATGGTCACATAGAGACACAGTGAACTGCAGCTGTATAAAGATCCAACTACTAGGCTAGGTGTGGTGGCTCCTGTCAGTAATCCCACCACTTTGGGAGGCTGAGGTGGAAGGCCAGGAGTTGCTTGAGGCCAGGAGTTTGAGACAAGATCCAACTGCTTAGTAAAGAAGGAAGTGAAGGAGATGGAGAGCACAGGGCACTGCCACAAAAAATGTCCAGAGACCATGGCCCTTTGGGAAAGGATGTGTGGAAACCAAGTCCCAAGTAGAGCAAGAAGGAATCGAATAACTGAGGGCTAGAAGGTGGCCTCACAATCTTGTGCAGCGTCAGGGAGAGGATCTGGCCAAACACCCTCCAGCCTCAAGCACTGCTTCCTCCAGTTCATCTTTATTTCTGCCATTAAAGCATTCTGGTTCCCTCACTGCCTCTCCCCTTCTTTTCCTTGGACCCCAAGGAAATGTTCCTCTGCCCTATGCTCAGTGTGTGGAGTCTTATGGCTACACAAAAATCTCTTTCTACTAGCAGGTTACTCTGAACTATGTCCCTTGCTCACTCCTCTCTCAAAGTTTTTAGCTATAGAACTGCCCATCCGGTTAGGCACATGTTCAGGTACCTTCTCTGAACTGCTAGGTCCTCCAGAAAATCCCTTTAGCTAACTGAGAAATGAAGCAAATTCCCTTTGGCCTTTTTTTTTTTTTTTTTTTGATTTGGAGTATCACTCTGTTGCCTAGGCTGGAGAGCAGTGGCACACTCACGGCCACCCCAGCGTCAACCTGCTGGGCTCTGGCGATCCTTCTTCCTCAGCCTTCCAAGTAGCCAGAACTATAGGTGTGTGCTACCACACCCAGCTAATTTTTTTATTTATTGTAGAGACAAGGTCTCACCATGTTGCCCAGGCTGGTCTCGAACCCGCGGGCTCAAGCAATCCTCTCACCTCAGCCTCCCAAAGTGCTGGGATTATAGGCTTGAGCCACCGTGCCCAGCCCACCTTTACTTATTTCAACACACTCTGCTATAAGTGCCTGATCATGACTGTTCATTCATATAATATGTGCTCACTTTTTCCTATTTTAAATACATGTCCCTCACAAGGGCTCTAAGAGTGATAAGGCAGGAATGAGGTCTAGCATAACATTTGCTGAATCTGGCAGTGCCAGCCATAAAGGCATTAAGTGGTCTTGGGCAAGTTAACTGGTAAGAGCTCTCATGGAAGGAGGAACAATGAGGGAGGCCCTACCATGGGATACCAAGGTGATGTCACCAGTGGAGAGGAGAATTGTTGGCTCTACTTCCATTACTTACTAGACATGTGATGTCAGGTAGGCTACTGAACCCCTTGGAACTGGATCTCCTCATTTATAAGAATGAGGATAGTTTATCCACCTTTAAGGTACTACTGAAAAGTTTGCATAAATGCATGTGGAAAGCCTAGCACAGTACTTGTAGCAGGCACTTGATAAAAATCACAATTTTCATTTTCATCCCCCTTAAGTCTTGCTTCTTCCTCAATGACCCTTTTTGTTGGCTTTGTGTATTCCTCTTGTCAAACTTTAGGCCAGGCTTTCTCAACAGCAGCAGGCCTGACATTTTGGATCATATGGTTCTTTGTTACAGAAGCTATCCCGTGAGTTTCAAGATATCTAGCAGCATACCTAGCCTCTACCCACCAGATGCCAGTAGTACCAGTTTTGACAACCAAAAATGTCTGTAGACATCACCACAGGTCTCCTGGGGGACAAAACTACCTCACTTGAAAACCACTGCTTTAGACTGAAAGTCTTCACAGGCAGGAAGTCCTCTTGAACTTTCAGACAAAATTATGTAATATTATCTGAAACTTTGTAAAGTGGGATGCTTGTCTATTTTCAGCAAGAGAAGCAGGTTCCTCCCCACAACTTTTTTTTATTTATTTTTTATTTGGAGTCTCACTGTGTTGCCCAGGCTGGAGAGCAGTGGCTTGCTCTCAGCCACACCCTAGCGTTGACCTGCTGGGCTCAGGTGATCCTTCTGCCTCAGCCTTCCAAGTAGCTGGAACTACAGGTGCACGCTTCCACTTCTGGCTAATTTTTTGATATATTGTAGAGACAAGGTCTCACCAAGTTGCCCAGGCTGGTGTCAAACCCCTGGGCTCAGGCAATCCTCTTGTCTCGGCCTTCCAAAGTGCTGGGATTAGAGGCTTGAGCCACCATGCGAGGCCTCCCCACAACTTTATTTATATATATATATATTTTTTTTGAGTTGAAGTCTCACTCTGTCGCCCAGACTGGAGTGCAGTGGCATGCTCCCGGCCACCGCAGCCTCGACCTACTGGGCTCCAGCGATCCTTCCACTCAGCCTTCCAAGTAGCTGGAACTACAGGCACGCACTACCACGCCTGGCTAGTTTTTTGATTTATTGTAGAGATGAGGTCTTGCCAAGTTGCCCAGGTGGGTCTTGAACCTGCGGACTCAAGCAATCCACTCATCTTGGCCTCCCAAAGCACAGGATTACAGACTGAGCCACTGAGCCTGGCTGCAACTTTAAATTCTATGTGTACAATATTATTTGGGTGTCAAATATACCAACTGCCACAGTCAAAATTAGCCATATGTACAATACTTTATGCCTTACAAATAATGGCTAGAAAAGCAAAAGAAAGTTTTTTAATTTAAAAGCTTTGGAGACAGGTGATTCTCAAGAAGAATACAGAATATGGTACTGTCTTCATGTAAGATCACATCAATTTAATCTAACATTTTGCTTTTAGGTCTGATAGTGAGTCCATGAGTTTAAGACCAGCATAAGCAACATAGCGAGATCCCATCTCAATAATAGAAATAACATTAATATTTTAAAAATATATATTACAAAACAAAAAAGGGAGTCACAGAAGAGTTACCAACCTAAGTATTTATGGAGAAGAGGACTTTGGAGACCCACTTGACTATACAGTCCATTCTTTCTTTTTTTAAGAGACGTGGGCTCACCATGTTGCCCAGGCTGGACTTGAACTCCCAGGCCCAAGCAATACTCTCACCTGCCTCAACCTCCCAAGTAACTGAGACTACAGGCATGTATACCGGACCTGGCTTATAGTCTGTCGTTTCACAAACCTCCCAAATGAAAAAAATTCTTTAAGCCTAACCTCAAATATTCCTGTAGTTAAAACAAAACAAACAGAAAATTTCCTTGCCTTGCAGCTATTGGTGTTTGACACTTGGTAGACATCCTCAAGAATGGTATGAGCAAATGCTATTTTACAGCATGGAAATAGATGAAATACCTTATCCATGCCCAATCATCAGCATGATCTTGTTGGTGTCTTTGTTTATTAATGGATTTACTAATTAGTGGATTTACTAATGAATTAGCTAACCAGGCAGCATCCAGACTTTTTTTTTCTAACAAATGTCCCATCTTCTTTTCATAGTGAAATTCTTCAAACATACCTGCTACTTCCATTTCTTTATAAACTATCTCTTTTATTTCTCCAAACTGAACTCTTTGCCACTCTACTGAAATGGCTGTTTGAAAGCTAAAAAGAGAAACCTCTTCTGAGAAAAATCCAATGGCCCCTACACTAGGCTCTTCTGTTTTGGATTTTTCTGCTTCCCTGACAACAATGATCACTCTTTGCCACTGGATACTTTTCAGCTTTAAAGGATATCTTGGCTGGTCAATACTATGCCAGATCCTCAAAAAACAAAACTAAACAAAATACACACACAAACACAAAACACATCTCTTTTGCACATCACTCATCCTTTCCTGCTTTCAGGACTGCACAAAGGAAGACTATGTCCTGAAAGCCCTTTCACTCTCTGCCAGATTACATCCTTTTATAAGCCTGTTCAAGACACAACCTCTTTATGAAAACTTCCAACTGACTCTGCTGTTTCCAATAACTGAGTCTCTCTGTACTTCCTCAAGTAAACAGCTAATCTGCATTTATTGGAGTGTACACATATCATCTCATTAGGACCTAAACTTTTCAGGAAAAGGGCTGTATTTTCTTTTTCCAGAATTCCCTCACAGCTTGAAGCACAGCACTTGGCCTTCAGTAAGCTTTCAGCTGATGCTAGGATCACGCTGCTTTTGCAGATTAAGATGAATGAAAACCAGAACCACCATCCTGTAAGTGCCTGTCTCAGCTATTCAAAGGCCTTTCCACCTTGGCCTCTCCCTCTCAGTGAGACTAACAAGCCAGGCAGAAAAAGCCTCCATCACATCACAGCATTTTCAGAAGACAAATTGGAAAGGGAGGCTCTGAGCAGAGCATCCAGATGTCCTTCCCTGGTGTCCCAGGGAACCTTTAATAAAGGAGACTGCGGTTCGGAGAAAATGGGAAGGAGAACTAACATGCAAACCCTTAACGAAAACTTTCCTCGACCTGGGAACAGGTTGCCCCTCTGCTCCTGCTAAGTAAGCAGGCCTTTCTCTTGGTCCTTCCCCGCCTCGTGAGAACACTCACAAGGGGCAGACCAAGATAACGGCACCGGGGTCTGGAAGGGGCATTTTTAAGCACCTCCGGAGCGCCAGCACCTCCAGTGTTTTAGAATTGCACGAAGGAAGAAGAGGTAGAACCGCACTGGGGCCGGCGGAAGCAATCTTCGCCGCTCATCTCCTCAATTTCAGGAGATCGTTGGGACCCAGGACTCACCTTCCCTGAACCCGCGAACTGGAGGCCTAGTACAGCTGGTCGCGGCTGGGCCCGCCAGGAGCCCTCGGAGAAGCAGCCCGCAGCCAGACACAAACGCCTTGAGGGCCGCCATCTTGAAAAGCAACCCTGACTTCTTGTGCACTTCCGCTTCCGGAGCGACGCGCGCGCAGCCGCAGTGGTGGGGAAGGAATTGGCGGCGTTCGGGCTTTTTGCTCTGGTACTCCTGTCACTTTCATTTTTCTCTCACCTGTCCGCCTGGGACTAAGTGGAGAGCCCTCTGTGTCAAGCCTATATTTCTTTTGAAGGGTCTAGGGGAGATCTTCTGCCTGTTGTCTGCTAGTCCCCGCAGTCTCTATGGTTTCATTCCTTCCCTGAAAGTCTTCCTTGGGAAAATCGCAGGCATCACCCATACCTATTTCTTCAAAGCTTTCTATCTCTTCTCTACAAGTCACCTGTGGCTTTTCAGCTTCTGCGACTGGGGCTAGGTCTGTACAGGAGGGGTTGAATTGGCTAGGGACTCTGGCTCTGGAGTGTCAGGTATCAGGCTGGGATGGAATTAATACCTCCTTCTTCCCCGACCCCCGCTGCCACACTAATCTTTGATTTACAGGTACTTAGACTTCTCTTCAGTCCCAGGCCTTTGCACAAACTGTTTCCTCTGTCTGCTCTTTCGCTATCTGGTTAACTTCTACATCGTTCTTAGAGCTCACCTCAGACTTTATTTCCACAGTGAAGTCTTCCTTGGCCAACCTGTCACTGATTCTCAGCGCCAGGTACTTCTCTATCTCAGCGCAATTGCAGTTTTATATATGTTTATATAATATGTGTGTTCCCACCAGACTGTAAGCTCCATGAAGGCAGGAATGTTTTCTGTTGACTCTCATATCTCTAGCATTTAGCAAAGTGACTGACACATAATAAGAATACAATAGATACTTGTTGGAATGAGTAGAACCTATTTTATATGACCTAGGGAAAGTCTAGACCAGGGTGTCCAGCATTTTGACTTCCCTGGGACACAGGGAATAAAGAGGAATTGTCTTGGGCCGCAAGTAAATTATATAGTTAGTGTATATACATAATAAGACTTCACTTATTTTTTATTATAAAGTTTAGAAAAATGAGAACAGTATAAAACTAGTGGGAAATTTGGCCTTGTTTTTGTAAAACTAATCTATCAATGTCTGGTTTGATGGAAGTGGTCACAATTCTTAGTGAGTTCTCAAGGTGCTCATCAGAAATGTTTGTTTGTGTTTTGCTCTTTGTGTGCTTCACAGTTGAAAGTAGTTGCTCACAAATGTATGTGCTGCCAAAAAGTGATGTCATGAGTAAGGCATGATTGTGAGCTTCTAAAATGGAACTACACATTGGGTCACAAAGAAAATAAACGCTCAAAAACACATGATGTTAAGAGATTTTGTGGGGCCACATTCCTAGCTGTTCTGGGCTGCATGTGGCCCACGGGCTGTGGGTTGGACAGGTCTGCTTTAGATAATAGCTTAACTCTCTCTAGTAAAGAATCCCTAAAACCCACCTCTGACTTGTAAGCCCACGCTTTGAGTTGTTCTGGATCTTTTGGGCAGAATCAATGTATACCTTCTATGTATCGCTTTATGTCTTTACCTGTAACTACCATCTCCCTAAAATTTATAAAACGAAACTGTCACCTGACCTCCTCTGACATATTTACTCAAGGCTTTTTGGGTTTGCATTTCTCAGAATAAGCCTCTTTAAGATATTTTAAAGAGTTTTTTTTGTTGTTATTCATAGCTGTAGGAGAGGACATCAGACTCGGAGTGGAGTGGGGGTGTGGGCCTGAGGAGGCTGGCACAGCACGCCCTGAGATGGGAATGCAGGCTGGAGGGAGCCGACTCTCTCACGGCTAAGGAGAGATGTCCAGGCCAAAATGCATGAACACATGGGCCCACTGGGCTGAACGTCCCTGCACATAGTGGTGGGAAAAGTCTTACCTAGGCAAGTCCAGGCAGCCTGTGACTCTGTGACCCTGGGCAGTTTCCTTCCTCTCTGGGCTTGTGAGGAGGGAGTTTGTTAGGTTAAAAATCTCCCGGTAGGGGCCTTCAAAAATGTTAGATCAGGCCGGATGAGAGGTATGTGTGAGATCTGATGCCATGTGAAAGATGCAAAGAATTGCACAACAGTTAGATTAGAAAATATAGTTAGATTAGAAAATATAGTTAGATTAGAAAATATAGTTTATTTAATCTAACTGTTGTGCAATTCTTTGCATCTTTCACATGGCATCAGATCTCACACATACCTCTCATCCGGCCTGATCTAACATTTTTGGAGGCCCCTACCGGGAGATTTTTAACCTAACAAACTCCCTCCTCACAAGCCCA
>CAUYQG010100216.1:0-11182 GCA_963574415.1 Tarsius wallacei | reverse complement strand
ACCTCAGCCCCGTTTCCAGCCCCTCCCTCTCCCAGCCCCCTGCTGCCTCCCCCCCCACCCAGCCTGCAGCCTCCAGCCTCCGGTTTTCACAGGCCCCTTGCCCCATCTGCCCCTGACCACCTCGCTCTCTTCTCTCTCCTGGTTGCTCGTTCCCCTGCTCTCTCCTGCTCTCCTGGGAGCTGCCGTGCAGAAAGGTTCTGTTCCTCCCAGAAAAAGGCCCACATGGGAACAGGAATGTGCAGAGAGATGAAAAGGCAGCAGCTGCTGAGACAGCAGGCACGGAGGGGGCCCCCGAGGGGGGGGATCCTGGGGACAACTGGAGCCTGAATGGGTGAGGCGGGAGAGGGCCCCTGAGAAACTGGAGATCTTGAAGGAGATGAGGAAGGAACAGAGGGTCCACAAGACCATGGAGATGGCACGGTGAGCCAGGACAGGTGGGAGCAGGAGCATGTGGGTGGTGATGGCTCAGTGGGAGGGAGCATGTGGGACGACAGAGTGGAAGCAGGGGGGTGAAGGAGTGCACAGAGTTGGGTGGGGCAGGGTGATGGGTGGAGGCTGACAGAGCAGTGAATGCAGCGCAGGACAGGATGATGAGATGGAGCAGTGTGGGCCCAGGTGAGGCCATTACTTACACGTGGATCGAGAGCGCCCGTCCTCTGTACAGGCTGAACGCGCTGCCGTACAGGTCACTGGCCACCGAAAGGCTATCCTCTGACCCCCAGCTTGCGCCCACCAGATTAGCTCGAGATGCCCGCACCAGCGGCTCCACCCCCAGGTGCCGTGGCCTGGCCCCGGTTGCCTGTGCTTGCCTTGGGCTGCCCGGGAGGTGGCGGGTGCCACCCCCACTGCCCGCTTCCTGTTCCAGGACCGTCTGCCCGCTGCCCCACCAGCTCACTTGCTCCTCCGAGGTGCCTGTCACGGAGGTCGGGGGTGTGTCCAGGGAGGTGCCCACCAGGGTATCAGAGCCCCCTAGAGAAAGGAGCACTGTGAGACCAAGCACCCCCCGTGGGAAACCCACCTGCCTGCTTTTGGAGCACCCCAGAGAGCTCACCCGTGGGGGTGCTGAAGGCCCCGTCATCCTGAAGCTCCAGGCGCTGGGTCCCCTGCACATCACTGATGTCATCCTCAGCCGTCTCCGAGTCTGGAGAAGAAGGGGTCTGTGTGGGCAGGGCCCTCCTCCCTCTGCCTCCAACTCTTTCCTGTCACCTCCTGCCTCCCCCACGTCAGGCTCCATTTTATCACTGGTAGGGCTGCCAGCACCTCCTCTCTTTGGCTCTCCACATCCCCCTGCCAGCCTGGGCTGCTCAGGATAACCCCTCCCATGCCAGTGCCCTGGCTCCTTCTCTGAGCCCCTGGCTACTCACCCTAGCCTCTGTGGGGCTCTCAAAACTGCCTCCCCTCCTCATTACTAGGGCCTCATCCCTTCTCCCTCCTTCCCTCATCAGTAATAGCTTAAGCCCCTCAAATAACCAGATCCTAGGTCCCAAGCCTCTAAAGTCTGGGTTCCAGTACCCCAGGAACAAAGGGGAGTCACCTCAGAGTCGTACTGTCAGGGCACTCGACCAACCGCAGGCCAGCCTGTCCTCTACCCCAAACCAGCTGGAAGGTATCAGAGTGCAGCTGAGGTAGGGTGAGGAGAGGCTGGGGCTGGACGGGGAAGGTGAGGAGTCGGGGACTAGGGCAGGAGCCAGTTTCCTACCGTAACTTTGCTTTCTGCAGGAGCGGAAAACTTCGCTTCCATAGGAGCAGCAGGAGAGAGACAGGGACAGACTGTTATCAGAGCGTTTGCGGGGTAGGACATGGAGGGCAGGCAAGACAGAGGGGAGGTGAGGATGTGAGGTACCCAGTGCCCAGAGATGCCCTGTGGGGATGGGTGGGAGAGGGAGACACCTGGGATATGCCTAGCACTGGGGAACTCCCATCTTGGGCTGGTTTTTCCAACTGCCCCAGCGGTGCTGGTACCTTTGGCCCTTACTAGTGCTGCCACAGGCCACACACACATACCTGCTTGTGCCTAGCCCAGCTGCAGACCTGGGCCTCCCCTTAGGGGTCAGGCCCACCCTCTATTACAGTATTTGCATTGTGCTTTGATCCCTTCTTGCAAGCCAGCCCCCCATCTATCTGCATCATAATATGACAGGCACTTTCCTCAAGATCACTCTCTACTACTGTGGAATGGTCCTCAAAAATGCCCAGTGGGTTAGGTTAGGAGCAAAGGTTTCTGGGCGTATTTTCAACGTTCTCAGATTCTATCAGGTTCTGTGCCTCAGTTTCCCTCTGGGTGCCATGACAAGCAGAAGCCATGTACTGGTTGCCATTCCTCCCCACTTGGCCCCACAGATGGAGAAAAGGGAGTGCAGCCCATGATAGGGTGTGCTAATAATAAGCCCCACTCCCCATTACTAGGTCCTCAACTGCAGAGCACCAGGGGGCCTTCTTGGGGGATGGGTAGATGAAAGTGGGGGTGTGGGCCCACATCTCATGGGCTGTCTTCAGGGCTTGGATGCCTCATGAAGAGACATGGACCAAGAGAAGGAGTGGGCATGGGCTAGCACGGACGCCCACAGTCCACGCACCATGGGTGAGTCGGCCAAAGGCCCGGCGGGAATGGCCGGTTTTCTGAAAGAGAAAAGCCAGAATGAGTAGTTGAGGGGGGGGCAGACTTGCTCCTGAGGTCCCTATGTCTCCCATCCAAACCTGCTACATTAAGCAGAAACTCATTCCAGGGGCCACTGTGTGTTGGGGGGGGGGGCAGAGACTCAGAGTGACCGGCTTCCTCTGTAGGGAATGTCTCCACTCTGCCTTCTTCCAGGCTGCCCAGCTGGACTCTTGGGAAGAGCAGGGGAGGAAGGAGAGAACAGCAGACTGGGGGTGGAAGCTGGGACTCCCCGCTGGACAGAGGCTCATATCCTGGGACCTGAGCAACAGCCCCAGAGTCAGAGGATAGGAGACAAGGTAGTAAGGCTGACTGAGGGGACAGAGAGGAGAAGATGGGGATCTGTGTGTATTGGGGGGGTTGCTTGAGTGACTGGGAGATGGAGGAATGAGGACACAGATTTCTGGGGGGGGCAGATACCTGGATAGGTGTCAAGCAGGTGGGGGAGGGGTAGTGAGGACAGAGGGTAAGAACCCCAAAGGGCCAGAGCCTCACGGATGCAAGGAGACCCAGGTATGTGAGGGCAGGGCAGGGCTTGGGGAATGTGTTGGGCTCAGCGCGGATTCGTGTGCGTTGCTTTCAGGAGCTCCGGAAGATGGAAGGCTCCAGAGTGGGGGGCTGGGGAAGGCCGTGCGGGGGGCCGGGGCCCAGGTCGGACAGAGGCCAGAGAAGAGGTGGCAAAGAAGCAAGTGGGCGTTCTACGCCGAAGGCTGCCGCGGGGGCCTCCCTCGGTGGTCGCGGGGATTGCGGGCGATCGGGTAGGGGGTCTGGCCTTCCGCGCGGAGAGGGGCCTGAGCGCCCTGGACGCAGGCCGGGGCGCCCCCCGGATAGCGCCCGGCCCGCCGCCCACGGCGCGGCTTGGGTGGGGCAGGCGCCGTTCCAGCGCCCCCTCCCCCGGGCCCAGCCGCGGTGACCCGCCCTCCCTCCGGGGCGCCCAGCTCTCCCTGCCCCCTCCCGGCGTCGCCTGCCCCTGGAGCCCTCACCTGGAAACGCTTCTTCACCCACAGCTTCTTCATGGCGGGGGAGGGGGCCGGGCCGGCGGCCGGGCGAGGAGGGGACGGGCGGGGGCGGGGCGGAGTCGGAGGCGGGGCCGGGGGCGAGCTGGGGAGCGGGCGGGAGCCGGCGCGGGTGGCGGAAGGAGCCTCGGGGCCTCGGGAGCCGGGTGCGGGTAAGGCGGCGGCGACGGCGGCGGCGGCGGCGGCGGCGGCGGCGTCCTAGTCCGCTCCCCTCCCTCCAGCCTGCTCCCCACCGGACGCCCCTTCCCTTTTCTGTCCTCTTGCGTCCTCTGGAGCGGCCCTCATCTGCCTCCCGGCACGACCGCAGGACACCTCCTGTCGCTGAGAGCCGCGCACTCCCACCCCGCATCTGCTCCCCGGGCTCTGGGCACATAGGGAAACTGAGGCACAGAAAGGGGTGCGGTGGCCCCTAGTTCAGGCCACTCTCCCGTTAGCAGCCCAACGCAGCCTGCTCCCACCCCACTTCCTCCCGCGGGCCCCGCTCTGGAAGGTCAGCAGCATCTTGACTTGCTCACTCCACAAACATGCGCACACACACTGTGCCAGGCAGTACTGAGCCGGCCGCAGGGCACAGCGCCGGGTCCCACGCAGGGCAAGGGTCCTTTGCGGTGGGGGCTCCTGCTGACATGAACCCAGACTATAAAAACCCCAGATTCCTCAGGAAAGCCAGAAAGGGCTTTATCTCACCTTACCTCGAGTTCACTGATGCCCCCCAGCACCGCCCCCAACCCCCCATATATTCATAATACACCTCTCAAGCTAAGGTGTTCAGCGGTACTTCTATTGTTACAAAGCTGATCCATGTCTCACAGGTGAGCACACTCACCAAACTTTTTGTGTGTTCCTCTCCATCCTATCTTCCATTCACAACCATGCACACTTTGCACACACAGAATTATATCTTACCCCCCCCCCATAATCATTATAGCTAAGCTTCTTTAGCAGTTACTAAGTGCCAGGAACTTTACAAATGTTACCTCATCACAACAACCCCATGAGCTTGAAACCCTTGTGAGCATTTCCATACCCGTTTAATTAACAAGAAACTGAGGCTCAGCGAAGTCCTAATACTTAGCCAAAGCCATACAGGTTCTGGGACCCCACCTGTCCCGCAGATGGGAATTCCCATCCCAGTATGCACAGGTAGTGTCTCAATCCTGGTTTCTGAGTTGTGACTACAAAGTAATTATTAGCACTTATTACATGCTTGGTATGTACTGGGCATTGTGCTAAGTACTTTGTATGAATGAACTCATTAAATCCTCACAAGAGGAAGGACTGAGGCACAGAAAGGTTACTTGCCCCAGGTCACACAGTCAATAAACTGAGGGAGCCAAGATTCTAACCTAGGCACTTGACTGGGTGGTTGACCACTATACCACATAACCTTACATGCTGACTGCTTAGTGGATCCCCTAACCTTATTTTTTCAAAGCCTGGCTCTAAAATAAATGCAGGGGCAGATTGGTGAGTTTTGTGCAGCCTGCACAGTGTTTGGGATAGAGCAAGCACCTCCCTCATTTTCAGATTCTACTTGGCTCCTGCAGTTATTTGACTTTGTGTCCCCCTTGTCTTGTATATTCTTGGTGCATACAGGTGTTCTTGTTTTCCAGACCACCAGAGGCAAATGTTACAAGTACAGACATGTGTACAGGGATGTGCACTGAGAGGGTATACATGTGTCTCCACACAAGTTCCACCAGAGGACCTGGACACCCACAGGTGCTGTCCACCCCCAAACACACCCACTCACAGATGCGGGAGCTGAGTGGGGAGAGGGGGGTAACTTGAGCCCCTGTTCCCCAGGAGAATCCGAGGGGCTGGCACATTCCGTAGCAAAAATAACCAATGGGCAGCAGGCGTGAGTGACGGGACAGCTGGGCCCAGGAGGGGCCGGCAGGATTCTGTGTTCCTGCCCTGGGCCAGCACTGCTTACCCTGAAGGGCTGGCCTGGGACATGCCCTCAGGGTGGGCCTCCCCAGCTGGCCCCATTTTTCCCCCATAGCTAGGCAGCTGTGCTCCCCAAACACTTCCCCACACCCAGATTTCCAAGTTCTGCACAGTGTTTCTCCTTAACCGGAGTAAATCCAAATCCTCATGGCAGCCCTCTCACACAGACTCTCCTCTGAACCACATGCACCCACTCCTCTCCCCTTTGCCTCCTCTCTTTCTGCGCCCCCCCCCCCCACTTACTACCCTGCTCTGTATTTTTTTTTTTTTTTTAAGAGATGAGGTCTTGCTCTGTCACTCAGGCTGGTGTGCACATCGCAGCTTCAAACTTCTGGGCTCAAGCAATCCTCCTCCCCCAGCCTCCCAAGTTGCTGGGACTATGGGTACATGCCACCATGCCCTACTCCCTGCTCTGCATTTCAGCCATGCTATATATTTGGCTTATTTACTGTGTCTGTTACATATTGCCTGTCTCCTTTCACTAGAAAGTAATCTCTTGGAGGATATGAATTTTGGTCTCTCCCGCACCCCCCACTCATATATCTTAAGCACTTAGAACAGTAACTGGCACACAGTAGGCACTCAATAAATATGGAAGAGGGTGGCAGAGCTTTAGGTGGCAAGGGTGGGGATGGGACAATAAATCTTCCTGGAGCCTCCCCATTCATACAGCTTACCGCCTTCTCTATCCTGACCCAGGCTTTTTCCCAAGAAACAGCTGGAGATGTGACCATTTCCCATTCCACCCAAGATCTTCCTGGGGGAACCTGTCCTAAATCAGGAAAGTGTCTCTGCACCTTAGTGGATTTCAGAGGCGGGGGAGGGGGGGTGGAGATGGTGGGGGTGGGCTCCTCTCTCCTCCCACTCTGGCTCCTCCTCCTCTCCCTGATTGGCATAAGCATGAATGGATTTTGACACTCTCCAGACTCATTTCCAACTCCTTACTAGTTTCCACTTGGCTTTTTAGCCAGATATTATAAATTCCAGGTGAAAGAAATGATAACTGCAGAATATTTCTCGATGCAGGTTCTGGTGCATCTACCACCTTTCCTTTGCCTAAGTGGCTCCCTCTCCCTCCATGCCTTCAAATCCCCAGGATAGTTTACTACCTGCCACTGACTTCGGCCCTTCTTATTGACAAAGTCATCCAGACCCTGGCTATGAAATGCAGCTAACATGCAGTGTGACATCATCAGCTTTTTCCTGTCCCTTGGCTGTCCCTCTCCTCCCTTTAGTACAGGTCTCCCCTCCAGCCACACATGCTCCAAGCTTTGAGGGTAGCACTTGCTCTGGTCATTTGATTTGCACATGGTTCCCAAACTGTGCAGGTGGGAGCCTGACATTCTGAAGAAGAATACCTTCCTGTTTTGAAGACAGAGCCAGAAGATGGTTTGGGGATACTGACAGGAGAAAGAGAGTGATGATGACACATCCTTGACTTAGTCTTTCCACACTTCTCTTTCTGGAAACAGGCAATGTGAATCCAGACCCAGACACCTGGCTTTCAGACCCAGCTCTGCCACCTCACTAGCTATGGGACCTTGGGTAAATTTCCTCTTTGAATGCATTTTCTTATATGAGTAAGGGTCGTAATAGAGTAGTAACCTGGGGTTTGTAAGATTAAATAATTAAAAAGGAGATCGAGTGTCTTACACAGGTTAAAGATTCTACAAGTATCCTCCCATCTTCCCTTCCTTTGTTTCCTATTCTTTCCTCATTTCTACACCCCCAAATCCCAGCACCATTACCCCAGTTTTCCACCCTCCAAACTCTCCAGCCTATAACCCCTTTGCATCCTCAGGCCCCACCCTTCTAGAACCATGCCAATATCCCTCCATCCTTGAGGTAATATCTCAGGCTTCAGGCTTGCCAGGAACCTTAGCATCACCCTGTCTTGCCAAGCCAGAGAGCAATCCCAGCCAGGAAACCATGTCCTTCCCTCTGCAGCCAGGTCCTTGCTTGGCTTCCTCGAGTACTCTGAAGTCCTCCTGCCGTTGCTTCCAACCAAGAAAGTTTTCCATGAGTAAGTCCCAACAATGCTGAGCTGCTTTCCCAGCTGCCCCTGGACCAGGAGGTGTCACTGGGCAGGGACTGGTGAGGAGTGGGCAGCAGTAGGAGGAGGAAGCCGGATTACCCAGTCAGTTCCCCAGCATCACCAAAGTAAAGCCCCTCCCTCCCCCAAATCATGTGGGAGGGGCGAAATAGTTACACACATGGCTCTCTGCAGTGGGACAGCCTGAAGCTTCCACCTGTTCTGCCACCTCCTGTCTATATAACCAGGACATGTTCTCAAAGGTGACTTGCTGCAGCCCAGTCCTCTTCCCATTCTAACACGAATGTCAAAAGGCCCATGTTCCAACCCCAGGGTCCCTTTCTCATTCCAAGCCTCTCAAGTCTGCGGTTTCATCAGAGCAGCCCAGCCAGGACACCACCCCCCAGCCCCACCCCTCCCCAACATGTCTAGGTATACCCAGCCAGGACTCAGCTCTGCTGACCCCACCACCCAGGTGAAAGAAATGATAACTGCAGGTTATCTAACCCAGGTGAGAGAGGGGCTGAAGAAACAGTCCTAACCAGGGGCTCTTGTACCTCATCACTCCCCACACTTTGAGGGACCAGGGCAGACCAGGAAGCTCCCATGTTTAGAAATGCCAGCACTTTGAGAGGCCAAGGCAAGAGGATTGCTTGAGCCCAGGAGCTCAAGACCAGCCTAGGCAACATAGCAAGATCTCATCTCTACAAAAAAAAAAAAAAAAAATAGCCAGATGTGGTGATGTGAGCTAGAAGTCCCAGCTACTCTGGAGACTGATATGTTAGGATCACTTGAGCCCACAAGGTCAAGGCCGCAGTGAGCCATGATCATGCCAGCCTGGGTGACAGAATAAGACTCCTATTCAAAACAACAAACAAGAAATACCAGGCCTTGGTCAATCATGTAATAGCTACTACCTGAAAACTGGACAGCTCTCCCTCACCCTCTCCCCTCCCTCCAGAACGTCTTGAGTAGTACAAAGCTCCCAGAGCCAAAAATAGGAGGACAGGGTTCTTGACTCTACAATGGCCATAACTAGCTATGACTATAGTTAGACTAGGATGCCTTAGGCATATCTCCCTACCTTCTGGTCCACAACATGCTCTCCTGTAAAAGGATGTTTGGAACTGCAGTTCTGTATGGTCCTTTCCAACTTTAAACAAACATCATGACACTACTCTCCCTGTCAGCCCTTTCCTTCCCTTCTCGAATATTTCTCTCCCCTTAGTCATATTTGCATCAACTTACCTATCTTGTCCTTTGACTTATCTTCTGTTTTTAGCTCCCTTTGCCCCTGAGAGGACCAGAGCTGGGATCCCCAAGGAGCCACTTTTTCCCCAACTCAGAAGTCTGCCAGAACAAGTTCCATCCCCTGACCCCAGGCTGAGGAAGCCTATACCTGGCCAAGCACTATGCCAACTGGGAAGAGCCAGCTTTGGACCCTCTGGCTTAGGCCTTGCCACAGAGACTCTAGGAAGGTAGGCAGGATGGGGCTGGGGGAGAAGAGATGCTGACGGAAAGAGGTTAGCCCTACTCCCTCTCAACTCAGCTGCACCCTGAGGTCTTCTTTTCCCTCCAGCTCCTGAGGTCTCCAGCCTCCAAGGATTTACCTCTACATGACCACACCCAGCGGGAGTGACATGTCTATCTTGAAAACGTCCAGGATGGTGACTCCCCAAGCTCTTTGCCATCTCCCCCAACTGTAGCCTACTTCTTCAGAATTCTGTTTCTCAAGGCTCAGTCTCTCTGGGGCTCTGTCTTTGGCTTAGAGAAGAACCATTCGGCTAACTCAGGGGCTGAAGAAATCAAAAAGGAAGCCCAAAAATGGACCCAGAAAGAATGATCCAGCCCCAGCAGGATCAGGAGCATGTGGCCCAGGCTCCTGTCCTCCCCTTTTGCCCCAGACCCTCAGGTTCCTTCATACTCCAGTCTAGAAATCTAACCCCACACGGGAAGAGACTGGAGCACTGGCCTGAAGTTTCCTCCTTCTATGTACTCCAAACATCCACTCTGAAGCCTCAGGTAGACATGGTCCATAGGCTTTTCACACCAACTCCACATATCCATCCTTCATCTGTTTGCATTACCACATGGAGTCCAGAGCCCTCCACAGCTTGCACACACACCCGCACGTGGATTCTCAAGCAATTTCATTCATGCCCACAGGCCTTGGCCCTAGCTCCACCTCCTCACGTCCTGGACCCTGTTCCAATGGCCTCTTCCGCCCTGCCTGGTGGTGACCACACCACCCCTGCCATATCAATGGTCTGCAAGGAGTTCAGCCCATCCCCTCAACAGTGCAGCCTGGGCCAGGGGATCTGGCCACCTCTTTCAAATATGTACACACCTGTAAGGGGCTGATGGGGGGGGGGTGTCTCACATTTAACTTACTGGAGCCGAAGAACACCATTTCCCGCAGGAAGCTTCTCTACAAGAGACCTAGGAGGACTTTCACTATGGAATTCCCGGAGAGGCCTGAGTGGGTCTCAGGCTTGGATTACCAACTGCTGCCCCCTGACCTCTGACCTTCCTGCGGGGAGCCTCTCTACCCCCTTCCCTGCACTTTCCTCTTGATGTGCACTTCTGGGCCAGCTGCTAAGCCAGGGCACCTGGAACGAAGGTGGAGGTCACCTGCACCTCGCCCACGTGGCCTGGGCAGCCCTTCTCTACCTTCGAGCACCCCCCCCCCCACGCGCGCGCGCCCCAGCCAGGCGCAGCCACCACCTCCCCATTACCTCCGACTTCCAGCACTGTGAGCACAGCCTCGCAGGAGGCCTGGCCCCGCTCGTTCTGGGCCCTGCAGCTGTACACGCCGGCGTCCCGCGCCCCGCAGCGCCGCAGCCACAGGCAGCTGGGCTCCGGGGCCGGCGCGGGCAGGAGCTGACCATCCCGGAACCAGCTGAGGCTGGGCTGGGGCGTCCCGCTCACTGCCACCCGCAGCCGCACGTCGCTGCCCGCACACACCGCGGCGTTCTTCAGGGGTCTCAGGAAGACCGGCTCCCCGGCCACGGCCGCAGGGGCCCCGCCGCCGGCCCCCATTTTGACCCTCTTTGGGGGCACCCCGGGGCTGGGGGGTGCCCTCGTGCCCACGTCCTCGCCTCGCGTGCCCCGGGCTTTCTGCATGGCCTCTGCGAGCTGGGCTGGGGGGACACCGGAACTAGGCGGCCACGGGGGCACCCGCGGGATGGTGCCCTGGGAGACGAGTCTGGGGGGCCGGCGGCCTGCCTTCCTGCTGCCTGCCTGCCTTCGGCCTGTGCTACCCAGAAGGTCACCAGGGCGGCCGGCGGTTGCGCCTGGGGGCTATTTTTAGGCCCCCCGGCTCGGGTTGCGAGGGAGCCGTGGAGGGAGGGGGCAGCAGAGGAGGGACTTGACTCCATTCGGCTCCCTCTTTCTCTCCAGGAGCCTCCATCGTCGGCCCGGTTTAAACAAGTCCCGGGATTTGTTGCAGGCCCTCCCCTCCCATGACATACCTGCTCCCCAGCCGACTCACTGCGGGGAGTCGGGTTACCCATTTCCCTTCCTCCCTCT
>CAUYQG010100215.1:0-13981 GCA_963574415.1 Tarsius wallacei | reverse complement strand
GGCTCGGTGGCTCAGCCTGTAATCCCGCGCCTTTGGGAGGCCGAGGTGAGTGGATTGCCTGAGCCCGCGGGTTCGAGACCTGCCTGGGCAAGCAAGACCTCATCTCTACAATAAAATCAAAAAATTAGCCGGGTGTGGTAGCGCGCGCCTGTAGTTCCAGCTACTTGGAAGGCTGAGGCGGAAGGATTGCCGGAACCCAGCAGGTCGAGGCTGCGATGGCCGGGAGCGGCCACTGCACTCCAGTCTGGGCGACAGAGTGAAACTCCAACTCAAAAAAAAAAAAAAAATTAGAGTCTCGCTCTGTTGCCAGGCTAGAATGCAGTGGCATGCTCACAGCTACCACAGCCTCAACCTGTTGGGTTCAGGAGATACTTCCACCTCAGCCTTCCAAGTAGCTGGAACTACTGGCAAAACTGACACATAGAATAGAAAGCCCAGAAATTAAAATTACACATCTCTAGCCAACTGCCCTTTTTACAATGGCAAAAGGACAGTTTTTTCGATAAATGACATGGGAACACTGGATAGTCATACATAGAAGCATGAAATGAGACTCTTCTCTCACACCATATACAAAAGTAAACTCAAAATAGAATATAGGAGAAAATTCCCATAACACTGGTCTGGGCAATGATTTTTTGAATATGACCTCAAAAGCACAGGCAACAGAAGCAAAACTGGACAAATGGAATTACACCAAATTAAAAAACTTCTGCTCAGCAAAGGAAACAATCAACAAAGTGAAGCCATAACCTACAGACTGGGGAAACATATTTGCAAATTATAAGTCTCATAAAAGGTTAATATTCAAAATATAATATATAAGGAGCTCAAACAACTCAGTAGAAAGAACACAAATAACCTGATTAAAATGAGCAAAAAACCTGAACAGACATTTCCAAAATAAGACATATATGCTGGGTGCAGCGGCTCACGTCTGTAATCCCAGCACTTTGAGAAGCCAAGGTGAGAGGATTGCCTGAGTCCAGGGATTCAAGACCACCCTGGGCAATTTGGTGAGCCCTCATCTCTACAATAAATCAAGAAAAATTAGCCGGGCATGGTGGCACATGCCTGTAGTTCCAGCTCCTTGGAAGTCTGAGACAGAAGGATCACTTGAGCCCAGTAGGTCGAGGCTGTGGTGGCCCTGAGCAGTGAGTCACTCATGCCTGGGCAACAGGGTGAGACTCCAACTCAAAAAAAAGTATAAGACATACAAATGGCCAGCAGGTATATGAAAAAACATTCAACATCACTAATCATCAGGGAAAAGCAACTCAAAACCATAATGAGATATTATGTCACTTTTTTTAGAATGGCTACTGTAAAAAAAAAGATAGTAACTGTTGACGAGAGTGTGGAGAAAAGGACACTCATACACACTGTTGGCGGGGATGTACATTAGTACAGCCCTTATGAAAAACAGTATGAAGCATTTTTCAAAATATTAAATATAAAATTATCCTACGATCCGGCTGGGCTCGGTAGCTCAGCCTGTAATCCCAGCACTTTGGGAGGCCGAGGTGAGTAGATTGCCTGAGCCCACGGGTTCAAGACTAGCCTGGACAACTTGGTGAGACCTCATCTCTACAATAAATCAAACATTAGCCAGGCATGGTAGCGCGTGCCTGCAATTCCAGCTACTTGGAAGGCTGAGGCGGAAGGATCACGGGAGCTCAGCAGGTCTACACTGGGGTGGCCGTGAGTGTAACACTGCACTCCAGCCTGGGCAACAGAGTGAGACACTAACTCAAAAAAAAAAAAAAATCCTACAATCCAGCAATTCCATTACTGGGTATGTATCCAAAAGAAATTACAGTACTATATCAAAGCGATATCTGCATTATTCACAAGGACCAAGATCTGGAATCAACCTAAATGTCTGTCAGTGGATGAATGGATCAAGAAAATGTGGTATAATGATACAATGGGACATTATAAAGTCCTATAAAAGAATAAAATCCTGTCATTCGCGACAATATGAATGACCCAGGAGGACATTATGTGAGGCGATATAAGCCAGGCACAGAAAGACAAATACTGAATGATCTCACTCACATGTGGAATGCAAAGATGTTGACCTCATAGAAGAAGAGAGTAGAATGCTGGCTACCAGAGGGGGTGGGGGGATGGAGAGACGTTGGTCAAAGGATACAAGGGGACTCCAAAAAACTGGAATCATCTTTTGGAGGGCGGGCCCCTTGCAGTACAGGCTTCCCCCACTAGGCAAGTGGTCTAAGAACCCATGGGCATCAGTATACCTGTTAGTATCAGTATACCTGTTAGTAGGTATACTGAAACCAGAGAATGCTTTTGGTTTCAGTGAATGCCTTTTTTGGAGATTCTTTTTTTTTTTTTTGAGTTGGGGTCTCACTCTGTCGTCCAGACTGGAGTGCAGTGGCACCCTCCCGGCCACTGCAGCCTCGACTTGCTGGGCTCCGGCAATCCTTCCGCCTCAGCCTTCCAAATAGCTGGAACTACAGGCGTGCGCTACCACGCCCAGCTAATTTTTGATTTATTGTAGAGACGAGGTCTTGTCAAGTTGCCCAGGCTGCTCTCGAACCCACGGGCTCAGGCAATCCACTCGCCTCGGCCTCCCAAAGCGCGGGATTACAGGCTGAGCCACCGAACCCGGCAGAAATTCTTTCAATGTGTTTGCCCATTTCATGATGGTTGACTTAGGGGCGCACCTGCCCACACCACACTGAGTGTTCAGCAGCTTTTGACCAAAACAGCATGAACCCCATACCCTCCTCTCCCTATTCACCTGATCTCACCCCCCGTGATTTGTTTGTTTGTTTGTTTGTTTCCCTGGAAGAAAAAAGTCCTCAAAGGAAAACATTTTGCCGATGTGGAATAGGTGAAACCAAAAACGGCAGAAACACTATAAAGCATCAACACTGACTAATTCAAAACTGTCTTGAGCAGTGGAAAAAGCATCTCAATGGGTGGGTGTATTTCATCAAATGGAGAGTACTTTGAAGGTGACTGAAGTATAAACACATAAGAATAAATACACAATTTTTATAAATTTTGGTTTTTTGGGGTCTCCCTTTGTATATAATTACAGTTAAATAGGAGGAAAAAGTTCAAGAGATCTATTGTACAGCATGGGTAACTGTATTTAATAATATATTATATTCTCAAAAAATGCAATGATAGTGAATATTAACTGTCCTCATCACAAAAATTATAAGTATATGATGAAATGGTTTGTTAATTAGCTAGATTTAACTACTAATATATATATACATCATAGATAGATAACCACACTGTGTATATACTTCAGAACATATGTTGTCCATGAAAAATACAATTTGATCTCTTTATCTGGCAATTCCAAATAAATAAATAACCATATTTGGGGTTGAATTTCAGAAAGAAAAAAAAAAAGGAGAAGGCTCTCTCTGCTTCTCTATGCAGGGGACCCTGAGTCTCCACACACCATTTCTCGCTTAATTTATAATTAAGTGTGTGGTGTGGACTGTGCCCTTTAAATGTGGCAGCTGTATGCCCACACAAACTGGAAGGCTGGTATGTAGCAGGCTGCTTGTGAATCCTGTGATTTCGTAACTGGTGGAGTATTCCTCAGTGGAAGGTGTTCATTTTTTTTCTTTATTCTGCAAGAATGTATTGATCCTCTGGAAGAACAAAGATAAATAAGGCCCTATCTCAGCCCTCAAGGATTTCAGAGCCTAGTCAAGAAACGCATCCAGGAATATTTAAGTATAGTGTTAGAAGTGGTCTACTTGAACTATGGCCAGAGTACTGGGGAGAAGCAGAGAGAATGAGTACATTTGGCATGTGGATGCAGTTGAAGTTCATGGGCGGCCTGGCGGGACAAACATTGATTGATTGATTGATTGACTGATTGATTGATTTTTTTTGTAAGCAACATATATTTATTTCTTAACGCTTCTAGGACCTGGGAAGTCCAACAACAAGGCACCAGTGGATCTGGTGTCTGGTGAGGGTCTTCTTTCTGGTTTGTAAACAACTGCCTTTTTAGGGTGGCATCACATGCTGGGAGAGAGAAAAGGGGCGGGGAGAGAGCGAGGAGGCAATTTCTTTCAGATCTCTTCTTATGATACGTTTTTAAAAGGAGTGGATTCAGTAGAAGTTCTTTAGGATGACCAAAGGAAGGAAAAAAAGAAACCTTCTAGAGATGAGGAACAGCAAGAATTCTTGAAAAATGGCACAGAGACACGATAAAGATCAGCAAATTCAGTGGTAATGCGAGTGGAGGTTTACAAAGAGATGAGGAAGAGAAGATAGAAAGCTTCCAGAACACAGGGAAGGAGGTTTGACTTTATCCTGTAAGCCACGAATAAATATATGAAGCAGAGATCAGATCTGAGTGCTAGAAATGTCTCTCCAGTAGCCATGGGGAGAGCAAAGAAGGTAAAGAAGATAAGATGTGTTACAATGTTGGATGATGTCTAGACTTTGAAAATGGTAATATTTTAGATATATTTGGTTGCATAAAATGTGCTACTTAAAGTTTAAAACGTAAATAAAACTGGAGGGGAAGAATGTCCTGCTTTTATGATGCTTGCTTGGCTATTCCTAGAGCCAGCATGTTTTAGCAAGTCAAAGAGAGGGAAATTGGGCGAAAGACCTACATCCTGCAAAGAAAAATCCAATCCAAATGCTTCGTAAATAGCAGGACTGCAGCATACTGGGTGTGAGAAAACGGAGTCTAACCTCAAAGCACATTACTTATTTGGAGACACAAGGAGCAAATGAGAAGGAACTTGAACTTGGTATTAATGACTACGGCGAACACATAAAGAGCCCTTCATCTGTGCCAAGTCCAGTTCTTTCCCCCCAACTTCACTGAAGTATAATTGACCAATAAAGTTGGTGTACATTCAAGATGTACAGTATGAATGTTTTGATATGCACATGCATTATAAAATGATTTTCACGATGAATGCAATTAACATGTCTATCAGTTTACATAGTTACCAATTTGGTGGTGAAAAGATTTAAGATCTAGCAAATTGTATGTATATAATACATCACTATTAACTGTAGTCACTCTGCTGCACAATTATGGCTCCAGAACTTTCTGATGCTCATAACTGCAAGTCTTTACCCTTTGATGAACGTTTTCCTGTTTCCCCTACTCCTGACTGGCCATCGCTCCACTTCTCTTAACTTCCTTTTATTGCACATATCAGCGTGATCACGTATTGTCTGTCTTACTGTGTCAGGTTTATTTCACTTAGCATAATGTCGTCCGGGTTCATCCAAGTTGTCACAAATGGAAGAATTTACTTCTTTTGAAGGCTGAACCATATTCCATAGTGTGTGTGTCTGTGTGTGTGTGTGTGTGTGTGTGTGTGTGTGTGTGAGTGATTTTTTATCCATTTATACACCTAAGGACACTTAGATTGTTTTCATATCTTGGTCATTGTGAATAATGCTGCAGGTAATTTCTTTGACATAGTGATTCTATTTCCTTTTTTATATACATATGGACGCAGGATTGCTGCATCATATGGTAGTTTTATTTTATTTTATTTTATTTTTGAGTTGAGGGTCTCACTCTGTCACCCAGGCTGGAGGGCAGAGGCACCATCATGGTTCATTGCAGCCCCCATCTCCTGGGCTCAGGTGATCTTTCTGCTTCAGCCTCCTGAGTAGCTGGGACTGCAGGTGCGCACCACATGTTCAGCTAATTTTTAATTTTAATTTTTGTAGAGACGAGGTCTCACTATGTTGCCCAGGCTGTTCTCAAACTCCTGGGCTCAATCAATCCTCCTGCCTCAGCTTCCCAAAGTGCTGGGATTGCAAGCATGAATCACCACACCCAGCCATATTTTTATTTTTTCAGGGAATCCCCATACTGTTTTCCATAATGGCTATACATATTTATATCCCCACTAACAGTGTATAAGAGATCCTTTTCCTCCACATCCTCACCAATACTTGCTATCTTTTGACTCTTTGGTTAAGTGCAGTTCTTTGCTTAGTTCTTCGGTATTCACGCATTTGACCCTGTGACAACCCTCTGAGATAGGCACTCTTAACTGCATTTTTGATGTGAAAACGTAGAAGCAATGAAAAGCTAAGTGATTGTCCACGGTCACACTAACATAAGCCAGATCCAAGATCTGAGCTCAGAACGTCTTCTTCCACGGTGCGTCACCTTCATCATAACAAACCACAGCCTTCCTGATTATTGCAAGGGATCAACCACTTCTTGGCGACTCAGGGACAAAACATCTCACCAGAATTAAAGAAGAGAGAGACATTCATCAACCTGCGAGTCCCACTGCTTAATAGTCTTCACTTATAAGGATCATAATTTGACCCTTCTCTCTCGCTTTATTCTTGTAGTTGTGGCTACACCGTGCCATGATTTGTGCTTGTCCCATCACAAAAAATCCCAGCATTTGCAGCAACATGCATGAGTCTAGAGTAAAATAAGCTCGCTACAAAGACAAAGCCTGCCTGATCTCACTTGCATATGGAATCTCAAAAAGTCAAAGTCATAGATATAAAGTCTACAAGGTAATTAACGGAGGCCGGGGGGTGGGGGCGGCGGGCGGGAGGCAAGAAACGGGAAAATGCTGCTCAAAGACAAATTTCAAGGAGACAGGAAGAATAAGTTCTAGAGACCTAATGTGAAGTGTGGTGGCTACAGGTTATGTTAAGATACATTTGGAGGTTGATAAGGGAGTGGGTTTTAAATGTTCTCAACACAAAAAAATGATAAGCATTTGAGGTAACAAATATATACACTCATCAGCCTGATTTACCCATCTCACGATGTATACATATATCAAAATATCACAAAGTTCCCCAAACACAGATACAACTTTTATTTGTCAACTTAAAATAATGTTTTGCCATGTTGACTTTAGATAGCCAGGTCAATTAAGCAATTGTTATAACAAATAAGCTTAGGCTCCCAGTGGGTATTTTTGAGGGGGTGGTAGGAGGTGGCCAAAAAGTTTAAAAAAAAAAAAGAATTAAGACCCGACAGACATTAATTACCTTTCTGTCTTATCAGAACTAAGCTTTTTATCAGAAGAGGACCAAAGTCTAATCCACCTGCATTTCCAAGATTCTGACAAGCAGCTTCTTGTATCAGATTCATGTGGTATAACTTAATTGTTTCTGCCGCCTCCTGATGCCTTAACTCTGGGGTAATGTGATGCATTATTAGAATGTCGATGGTTGATAACAGGAACTCGTGTCTGTTGCCCATTCTCCTGCTGCAGATGTGTCTTCCACCCATATACACATACCATCCCTCTTGTATATAATTTTGATTAAAATAACATAAGACAATAACTTCTGAAAGCAACTGCTGTGAAGAACAAAGCCTCAGAGCCGCCCTAGACAGCATCAAGAAGAGAAAATAGCAGAGGTGTGCATCAGAGGGACACTCGCCCGGAGTCTGGCAGCGGTGGGCTCAAGCCGCTGCTTGCGCAAATCTAAATTAAAAGACACCAGGAAGAAGGTGGCATATCTAAACATCATCCTATTCAGTCAAATCTTTCAGCTAGAACAAAGTCAGTGAAGATGAGGCTCAAATTCACATTTTAATAGCAATCAGGGTCTAGCAATGAGTGAGTTTGCTAGTGCTAGACTGAGGTCTGTCTGGGTTCTAATCTCGACCTTGGACACATCGTGTGTGTGTGTGTGTGTGTGCGTATGAGAGAGAGAGAGAGAGAGAGAGAGTGAAGAGGATTGAGGGACTGGCATGCTATATTGAAGATGTTGTATTCAGTGCTTTGGACTTGGAAATTATCCACTAGCTATGACAAACTGAAGTGTCGTGAACACGTTTTAGTTGTGCCAAGTTAACCATCCCCTCGGTCTTCAGGGTGACTGAGTAGGAACTAAAAGAAACACAACCCATTGAGGGTTACGTCCAGCCGCAATCATCTCTGTCCTTTGACCACAGTGAGTCATATGAATATTAGAGTTTTTCATTAAAGTTTGGGAAGAGTGGCCATGAGCAATAAAGACCCATGGAAGACTTTCGAAAAAGTGGCATATTCAGAGAGGCTTATGTGACGTGATATATCTAAGGGGGCTTACTTAGAACAGTGTGGAGCCTAACGTCAGAGCTCAATTAGAGCCTGTGTATAGCTATACATGAGCTCACTGAGAGAATACGTATTGGAAAATATTTGTTATGGATTCAGCAATAGAGTTAAAAATCAAGTTGTATTTAGTAATTACAAGAGATTAACAAACACAATAGGTTATGCAATGATCTTCACTGCATTTTATACCTGAGACACCATAATGACTTAATTCATTATGCAATGCTTAGCCTGCATGTGAGTTTGAGGAACTCCCAATAAATCCACAAGTGCTTAAGCATTCTAGGCCTTCAGTTTGGGATCCATTGTCACAAAAACTGGGGCACCCACTAAGACACAGTCAACATTCTTCTGTCTCCCACCATTTCTTGGCCCGCTCATAAGAATGATGAAGGTTGAGGGAATTTCAAAACAAATTCGAAATGATCATTTTCCTTAAGAAGTTTCCTTTCTAGCAAGAGGGATTACACAGATTCATAAATAATTGTGAGGCATACTAGAAGGTGGTAAGCTCCACAAGGCAGGTGCAGACACAAATGCTATAGGAAGATATAGAAAGAAATACTATATGAGAAAAATCAGCTCTATGTGACAGTAGCCAGAAAGGCTTCGTAAAGTCCGTGTCAGCTACTCTGTTAGTTATTAGCAACAAAGAACTGAATGAAACAGGGGATTATGCAGAAAAAAAAAAAAAAGGACCTCCCTTACTGATATTTCAGGGAGCAGTGAAGCTTCAGGAATATCTTTTTTTTTTTTTGAGTTGGAGTCTCACTCTGTCGCCCAGACTGGAGTGCAGTGGCCGCTCCCGGCCACCACAGCCTCAACCTGTTGGGCTCCGGCGATCCTTCCGCCTCAACCTTCCAAGTAGCCGGAATTACAGGCACGCGCTACCATGCCCAGCTGATATTTTGATTTATTGTAGAGATGAGGTCTCGCTTGCCCAGGCGGGTCTCGAACCCGCGGGCTCAGGCAATCCACTCACCTCAGCCTCCTGAAGGCGCGGGATTACAGGCTGAGCCACCGAGCCCGGCTTCAGGAATATCTTGATCCAGGTGTCACACAACTGGGACCAGTGTTTCTCTCCTCTCTTTCAACTTTGCTTCCTCTGTGATGGCTCTGTTCTTAGACAATCACCCTGTTCACTCCCATGCCCTCCCAGGTACAAGTTCAGCAGGAAGAATAAATTTTTTTCCCACTGGATTTCGCACAAATCCTAAAACTCTGACGGGCTTGGCTGATCTGGCCAAAAGTCCACCCCTTAGGCAGTCACTGAAATGGGGAACATCGGATGTTTTATTTGCTGTAGGTTTGTTTCCATGCTATGCTCTTGATTATGAGCTAAGGCAATGAGCAGCATTTTCCAAGCAAAAAACAAGAATTCTTGTTTCCAGAAAAAAAGAGTGTGATGGTCACTAAAACAGACACAAACAAAAACCTACCATTGTAGGGTCTGATTTATACTTGGACCTTGGAGAATACGGGAGATTAGAAGTGCTGAGATCAGAGCAGGATGGGAGTGAATAAACAAGTTATTGGCACACTGATGCTTCTGCAGAATCATCACTTCACTTGGCATTTCGCTGATGTTCTGTGTGAGTGAAGTCATAGTTACAACCCTTCTCCAGTGGCCCACTTGTAATGCCCGTAATTGCTTCCACTATGGTTCTCCCATGTATGACCTGAGAGGCTACAGAAAACTCTGAAATTGGGTCACACAAAATGCCAGGAAACTCAGTGAAACTTGGAACTGAGTTCCTTAGACTTTGCTGCTTCTGTGTTTTGTCATAGCAAGGGCCAGTTCATGGGCCGAGAAGATAGCTGGAACTTGTGTATTTCAGGAGGAAAAAGGTGGATTTTTTTAAATCACATACCTCCCTATACACAATATAGCCTTCATAAAGATAAAATGGTAATCATACTGATAAGAGTTTTTGAGTGCTTACAATATATGAGGTATTGTAAGCATTTTGCATGAATTATTTCATGAAGTCTTTATAATACTACAAGGTAAGGACCGTTATTTTATTGTTTTCAGTTTTTAATTTTAAAGATGTGGGGTGCGATTCAGGGTTCGGTATACAAATGTTCATTATGCAGGTACCCTTGCTGATGAGGTATGCCCTCCCTCCCCCGGCAAATTCCCACTATTACCAATTCTACCTCCCCCACCCCAGCAATTTCCCGCTACTTATAGTATTAACGATAGTTGTTCAAGGTCTGCTTCTGAGAGAGCATGTAATACTCGGTTCTTTGTTTCTGCAATAGACCACTCAGTATTACAGGCTTTAAGTCCATCCAAGTTGTTGTGAATTTCATGACTTTTTCTTTCCTTATGGCTGCATAATATTCCACCATGTATATGTACCACATTTTTTTTATCCAGAAGGACCATTATTGTCTCTATATTATAGATGAGGAAACAGAGACGTTAAATGTTAAATATATTGCCTAAAAATCACAGATCTGGAACCCTAAACTGAACTATAATCGCTATACCTCCTCTCCCCAGTTCTGAATCTTCTCTAATCTTAATTCCAGCACCTATCCTGAAGCCAGAAACTCAGAAGTCCCATGTAGAGATGGCTCTGTTTTTATCACTCCCCATTTACCCTTTCTCCTGGGCTCATAGCTGGACTACACGTCTCCAAATCCCTGGCAGTTAAAGGCAATATGACCTAATCTTGGCCAATGAAAAATGGGTGGAAGTGGTGTGCACTTCCTCCGGTCCTACACACGCCTGCTCCGTCCTCATATGAGAAGGCTTAAGGAGCCAGAGTGGGGCATGGTTTGGACTGTGCTACAGGATGACATCACTTCCTAGACGGCAGTTAGCAAGTAGGACAGTTAGCTTCCCGAGATTAACATACCCACCACCTAACCCATTGTATCCATTCTTGTTTTCATACCTAGTCCATCCTAGTCCAAGTTACCATCACTCGTGTCAAGACTGCAACTATAGCCCCTCAACGTGTTTCTCGTCACCAACCTTACCTCAGCCACATTTTCTACACGCTATCCAAAGTTAGTCTTTAAAAAAATTGTGCAAAGTGGGGAAATTATTTTGTATGATATTGTAATGACAGATACATGATGTTATGTGCTTGACAAAATCCAAGGAGTTATACAACACCAAAATCAACCCTCATGTCAACCATGGACCGTAGTTGATACTAATGTATCCACAGTGCCTTATCAATTGCCGCAGATGTACCATATGAATGCAAGATGTTAATAATAAGGAAAACCTGTGGAGAGGGGGGAGAATGGGGCATATGGGAAGTCTCTATACTTCCTGTCTGGTTTTTTTTAACTAAAGCTGCTCTAAAAATTAAGTCTTTAATTTTAAAAAGTTTGATTATATCTCTCTTCTGCATAAAACCCTTCAACTGCTTCCCACTGTTCTTAAAATAGAACAAGGGTTACGTGGCCTCCAGCCTCACCTTCCTCTTATTCCCCATCCTTACTGCGTCTCCAACACAGGAGCCTTCCATCAGGCCCCCAGAAGTGGCAACGCTTCTCAACCAGGGCCTGGCACAAGCTGTCTCCTCCGACTGGGCATTTGGTCTCCCTGTGCCACCTGACTAACTCCTACTTGCCTTCTCAGACTTCAGCTCTCAGATCCAGCGTTACTTTTTCCAGAGAGGAATCGTTTCATCATCAATAAATTGCCCCATCATTTTCTCTCATAACTCTCTACTGCGTTGCACTGCAGTATCTGCAGTGGTTTACAAAATGAGGAAAAGCGACTGTTTTATTCCCTTTGCAAAATTCAGCACCGAACATGGGAGTTGGAAAATGGTAGATACACAAGGTTAAAACACACACACACACACACACACACACACACACAAAACACAACTTCTGTTGAGTGCACCATGTGCCAAGCGCAATTCTAATCATCTCACCTGTGTCAACTCATTCAACCCCCTTAAGCAAACTTATGAAATGGGTATTATTAGCACATCCATTTTACAGGTGAGTGAGCTTAAACCAGAGAGGTAAAGTCACTTGCCAAAGGCTTCACAGCTTGCCAGTGGGGGACCTGGGACTTGGATCCAGTAAGTTTGGCTGCAGGGTCCATGCTTTTAACCACTATGCCTTGCTATCATTGTTGAATGAATGAATGAATGAGCAATCTGATGAGCCTAGGTGTGTCTGACACATGCTTGTGTTCCCAACGCCTCAGTTTACTTCCCTCCCTGTTCCCTGAAGTTCACAGCCAATTCTCCTTATGTTTCTTGCTCTTGTACACCAGTTTATCTTCTAGGTTCAAAGCTGAGGGCTTCCCATTATCATTACTTCAAATCTCCTCCTATCTTCCTTTTTGTTTTTTCCAAAGGGCCAGTGTTTTTCAAGTCTTGGCTATGTGCTAATGAAGATATTGCTTTTCTCTCAGCGAAGGGTCCTGGGTGAATAGTCTTCTAACTTTTAAAGTTGATCCATTAACTCTAGAGAGTAAAGAAAAATAAATCAGTGTGGTCCATATTCAGCCACATTCTTCAGCGGATTATTTCTTGATGATCAAGCTGGATTAATGAGAAAAAAAACCCTCTAGAAAACACAAGAGCTTTACTGCACTTACAGCCAACGGAATGCATTTCCCATTTATTAGCTTTGGGCCTTTCTGCTCAGATTCCGTACCTGATAATGTAGGAACATAAAGAGAAAGGCAAAAAGAGAGACCAGAAATAATCAAGAAAAACAATAAACAAATAAAAATCTGCAGAGTACAATGGCAGAGGCTCATTTTTAAATTTAGTTGTAGAAACACAGGCAATAGCTTTCGAAGAGGGAGGCGTCAGCTGACTTGGAACGATGGGATCCAAGGGTTTAACTAAGAACTTTGCCACAGGGCAACCCTGCTCAGAGGCGGTTGCTCTTGAGCCCTGATTTGAATTGTCAGTCCCCTCTGGGGACCCAAAGGATTTTAAAATTGCTTTTCCCTCAGCATACAGCATGGAGGCAATTGCTGCTTTAAAAGATACATCTAAATAAAATGTCAAGATGAGACATGCTTTTAAAGGAATGTTTGTAGAATGTTCAACACAGTCTCGCCTCGTTCTGGCACAATTCAATCGTGCTTCTCAGTTTTCTTTGAAGAGAAAATATTCAGGATAGGGAAGGAATCTACACTCTGCAGGAATGATAAGTGCGGTTGGCAGATCGAAATCATATTTTCAGTTATGGCTTTAGCATGTTAGGTGGGATTTTGATGGTTGAATTATTTTTCCTGGCTGGTTCATTGAGTTTATATTAACGTGAGCGTTTGCACTTATTGTCTGGGCATTTATATAAATTGTCAGAACGGAGGTCAACAAGGGAAGACACAGAGGAAACAAAGGTGGATGAAGATTTTTTAAAATAAGCTGGACAGGGAGGGGTGAGGAGCTGGGAGCTGTCATTTTGGTACTAATTCAGGAAGTGTTGGATCTTAGATAAACCACTCAATTTTTTCTGTCTTCATTTATATAATTTTAGAGATAACTAAAACTAACTCTATGGTTATAGGGTTTTTATGAAGTAGTATACATGTAGACATACTAGCTGTGCAACCTTAAATTATTTTTCTTTATTTGTTTGTTTGTTTATTTATTTATTTTGTTGCCCAGGCTGGAGTGCAGTGGCACGCTCACGGTTCACGGCCACCGTAGCCTCGACCTGCTGGGCTCTAGTGATCCTTCCATCTCAGTCTTTCAAGTAGCTGGAACTACAGGCATACGTGCCAGCACACGTGGCTAATTTTTTTTTAATTGTAAAAAAGAAGTCTCACCAAGTTGCCCAGGCTGATCTGGAACCCTTGGGCTCAAACAATACTCTCACTTCCACCTCCCAAAGTGTTGGAATTGCAGGTGTGAGCCACCGAACCCGTTTTTTTTTAAACAAATACTTATGGAATGTTTACCATGTACCAAGTG
>CAUYQG010100214.1:0-40458 GCA_963574415.1 Tarsius wallacei | reverse complement strand
AGATAAAATGACAAATACAGAAGCAGGCGCAGAGCCTGACCCTGCAGCTCCATCAGCATGGGGTTCGGGCTATGGCTTCTCTGTTGAAGCCCATCACTCATCTGGCTGCAGGCGATGCTGCTGATGACACTCTGGTTCATCAGTTCCAGGAAGGCATCTGTGGAGTAGGCTCAATGGCACCTTACGATTGCTATGGCTTGGCGCGTTGGGTGCAATCGTCGGTGCACACACAAACACCAAAGTGGCAGCACCAAGACTTGCAGAATGAGTGTCCAGGACATGGAAGAAAACCCCGAGGACAAGAAGGGCACACATCTCTCACCACGGCAGCCAGGGTTTAGAGGGGAGGACGGACATGAGGAGAGCGTAGCTGCATTCCCAAAGCGGGAGTCAGAAGTACACTAGTTTCACAGGAAGCTCAAGAGCCCAAAGGTAGCGGCTTTCAGTACTCAATGCACCTTACACCAGTATTCAACGCTCCCTCACCAGTGCTCCCGACGACAGGGTAAACACCAGAAACATGCACACTGACAGCTGGAGTGGAATGTCCCTCTGAGCAACTGGACCCTGCCCTTAATTTACTTCTCATACGTTCCTTTTTATAAGCACACAAGAGTGAATGACATGATAAAAATCTACGTCAAATTAAGTGCAAAACAGCACTGTGAATAGCCTACAAATTCTAAGTGAAAGAAAGCACAGTTTAATTGGCAGCAGCTCTCCTATCCCAATGGTACATTAAAACAGTCCATCTATAACTGGCATTTGAGATGTGACGAGGCATGGCAATAACTGCAACAATGCCGCCAACGCCTTAGGGACGCTCACAGGTGCCAGGCCTTCCATTTGTGCATCCCTCTCTGAGGCAACTATCCCTGTATTACAGATGAAGAAACAGAGGCACAAGTCAGGGAAGTCACCAGCCCAGGCCACACAGCTGCAAGTGGCAGGGACAAGGGTCCAGGCCGGAGCGTGCTGTGCAGGCACTGACCTGAATGCTGACACTTGATGTGGATCTGCAGCAGCGCGGGTGTGGGGAAGAGTTCCTTACACTGCTCACACTCGTGGAACTTCATATCTGTGAGGCACAAGGAAGGAGGTGTGGGCAAGACCAGAGGATGGCTGCAGGGCTGGGTGGGGCGACAGCTATCCCTAGCAAGCATCCACCAAGTGCAGGCACCCAACACGCGGGCATGTTTGCACAAGCAGCGGCAAGGAGCACCGGCTCTGGATCCAGGCTGCTCAGATGCCAAGAGAGCGGCTGAGAAGGGACAAGAACACACACACCCAGTGCTGAGTGTGGGGCCTGCGCCTGGACTGCTCTGTGACTGACAGCTGCCGTGAGCATCCCCACGCTGACCTGCAAGGCAGGGTTTACTAGCTGCCATCTGAAGAGAAGGGGCAGGCTTGGAAAGAGTGGTCACGTGTCGAGGTCACGCAGCCACTAAGCCCTGGAAGAGGATCTCCACCCAGCCCCCCTCCCACCAAAGCCGACGCCCTTCTCGTGTGGCAACTAGCGCCCACTTGGGGCGGGTGGAGCCTGCTGCTCTGGTTTCCAGGTGTGGGGAGCACTCTACCAGCCGGCTCCACGCCACAGCACCTGCCCTCACCTGCGTGCTCCGCTTTGATGTGCTTCTTGTGCTCAGTGGTGTTGGGAAAGGTTTTGTCACAGGAGCTGCACTGGAGTGATGAGAACTTGGAGGAGCGATGGTTCTGAGCAGCAAACACATCAGGGTGGTGGGTCCGATTGTGGTACCACAGGCCAGACAGTTGCTGCAAGGAATTTAGCAAATGTTAGGTCTCAGAAAGTTCCACAAGCTAGAGCTCAGGAGGCCCTCAGGAGAGGGAACACATTCTGGGGCAGGCTTTGGGTCTAGCACCACACTCTCCCCTATCACCTGGGTCACAGAACTGAGTGTGGACGTGTGGAGAGGCTGGTGTTTGTGGGAACAGGGCAAGTGTGACTCCACTGAGGCCCCCACAGGGCAGAGTTCAGTCGAGCCCCCGAAGACTCGCTCCTCACAAGCCTGTGAGGGAGGTGCTGGGATTTTCCCAGCGAGGGGGAAGTGCAGGCACAGTGGAGCGAAAAGACTAACCACTCGACCGGTAGATGGAAGGGCCGGGATTCAAACCTGGGCCTTCCGACTGAACACCTGTGCTCTCCACCACGAGCCGCATCACACTGCTTCCCGGGGTGGGGCACGGCAAAGCACCTGCCGGGGTGCCTGCTGTCCCTACCCCACAAGCCAGTGTCCTTCTCCGTCCCAGGTTCCCTCTCCCTCCAGCTGTTTGGTCTTCTAGACCTCAAGCCCAGGACTTAGTTCTGTCACCCTAATGTGACGGCACCAGGCTTGGAACAAAGTGAGCTCTTGATTCTCATAGAGCTGAAATTAGCTGTTCTTTGTCTATAGCCAAACCTCATAGATGCCAGCAAGGTCCATTCTTTTCTCTGCGGTTTTAGAGTTCTGAAGGACGTTATTTCTTTTTTAGTTCTTTATTGGGTTTCACCTTAATTACACACCAAATACTAAGGTAAAAAAGCCGAGCCCTTCCCTGGGAGTTAAAAAAATCAAACAATAATTGTGCTAAGCGAGGTAATTCCAGGTAATGATACAGTCCCCACAGTCCTCTCATGTCCCTGGCCACACGGATCAACAGCTTCTAGCAGACACAAGTGTCCAAGGGAAAAGCAGCATTTGGTTCACCGTGAGGCTGAGATCCAGGAGGGGCGTAGAGACTCTACTCCAAAGACAAGCCCCCACCCGCCCCCGGTTCAGGGCTCCTGGAGAGTCGCAACTGCACTCTTCACAAGAAGCAGCCTGTTGTCACCTCCCGGACACAAGATACAATCCGCAGGCCACGTGCATGGGACCCAGGAAGCCCACAGGGAGAGCGGCAGGGCAAGAAGTCTTCGGCACCGGCTCACCTGGTAGGCCTTGTTGCAGATCCCGCAGCTGAAGGGCTTGCCCCCAACGTGAGTCACCACATGCCGCTCCAGCATGGATGGCGCACTGAAGATCTTCCCGCACGTGGGGCAGGGGTGGTACTCCTTGGAGTGCACCTCATGGATGTGCTTGCGGTGGTCCTGCAATGTGGGGAAGCTCATCCTGCACTTCTTGCAGTCGTAGGGGTCTTCTATGTCTAGTTTCCCACGGGACATCATGAAGGGAAGAGCCGAGGGAAAAGCGCCAGAGGCACAATCAGTGGCAGGCTGATGTGAGCGCCGCAACAGAAGACAGACTCAGGTGACAGCCAAGGAGCAGAATCGTGCCCTGTCACCCAACTGACCCCCCTCACCTGGGGGGCGTCCTCCGGGTTTCTGCATCAGATAGCTCACCCAGTTCCTCACTGTCCCTCTTACAAGTCAGGTCACAGTCTACTACTTTCCAGGGAGTATCACCATGTGTGTCCTGTTTGAGGTGGGCGTTTCTGCGCTTTCTCTCCCCCACAGACGCCCAGAGCCTCACTACTCCCTCTGTCATCAACAGCACAACTGGAGGAACACGTCCTGCTCTCCACTTTGGATTCAACAATAAAAATGTATGCATAGATAATGCTTTAAGTGCTCTACGTATCCTAACACACTCCTTCCATTAACCCTACGGGTAGGTTCTATTACCGTCCCCATTTGACAGATGAGGAAAATCAAGGTTTACATCAGTATACTGCCTAAGGGACCAGGGAATGGCTGAATGGGTAATAATCCCGGTTCTCACTACAAATCCATGCTCTGAGCAACATGCTTAGTTGGCTGTACCAGCTCTTCAGTGAGACTCCAAAAACAAAAACTAGCACTGATAAAGAATCCATGTACCAACGTATGGCAGGAAACGGAAATCAAAATCCCTTGCTCACAAGAAAGGTCCAACCCAGGAGTCAATCTAATGCATGCACTGATTCAGATCAATTTGGGAATTCCGACATGTAGCAGCATTTGACATCATTAACCAGTTTTTCCTGTGGACGTGAGCTCTTAAACCTCAGCTTTACACAGTCTCCTAAGACTCCTTGATGCAGCCTTCCACAAGCAATGATGTGGTCCCGTGAGACAGGCAAGAAATGAAGGAGGCCTGGGTGAAGGAGGGGGCCCAGACACCAAGCCCACCACACAGGGCACAGTGTCGGGTATGGCAAAGGATTCTGGGTCCTCTCCATTCTGAAAATTAATGTCTTCCCCTTTCTGGACTCCCACGCACTGCTACTGGGAAAGGATGACTGCAGCAAAGTGTCATTTAAAGAGGTCAAAAGGACATCAAAATTCTGGCACTGGACCCCAGCCACATCTCATTCATCTGGAAGTCTACTGCAACTGGATCTTTTGGGCAGCCTTGTAAACTCTGTGGGGGGAGTTTATATTCCGCCTGCCTCACCTGGCGTCCAGACACATGCTGAGACACAGGAGGTCTGGCAAACCCCCACTAGCTGGCTGATGACAGATGTGGATGCGGTTCCATAAAGCACGTCTGTGAGACGCTGTATTTGCCAACAGCTAGGACTGGTATGTGGGGAGGGTGGAGGAGAAAGGAGGGACATGACAAGGAAACAGGATGAGCTTGGATGGTGACAAAGGGCGCCTGGGGGTGTTCTTGCCACCTACAGTAATGTCTGGTATGTACTGGGTATTTTCTGTGTCAGGCATGGAGCTTCACTCTTTACACGTGGCCTCACTTAATCCTAGCCCCCATCCCCGGTGATGGCGGCCTCGTTTGCTCTAGTTTACAGAAGGGACGGAAGAAGCTCAGAACAGTAAAGAAACGTGTTGAAGGTCTCAAGGAAGCGGAGGGCCAAGATTCCAGTCCCCACCTGTGTGACTCGGAGGTCCGGCTGTGCCGTGCTGATGACAATCCCACTGCAACGAGGGGGCTGGAGAGGACGATGCGGCCAAATGCCACACTGGGACTTTTAACAGTGTCTCGTGGGGTCACAGAAGTCTCTCCTTCCTATGCGTGTGTGTGCACACGTGCATGTGTGTTGCCTGAAAGTGTTTTAGTCTGTGTCAGTTCTAGTAGAAGGGCAGAAAGATGGGGGCAGACCCTACTAAGGGAGTGAAATCCGGCAGCATCGGAAAGAGGACACTGGGCAGGATGCCGGGCAGGAGCCACTGTGATGGTAGCCGTTAGCTCAGAAGGGGTCGGGTTGCTCCGGTGGGAAAAGACAGCTAGAGGATGGACTCATGGAAACACCCAGTGCTCTGTGAGTCATCAGTGGGAGGCTCTCTCCTTATACACATTTGCCTCTGTCGGTTAAACGGTGCCGGGTAGGCTGGAAAGGAAGGAAGGGAACAGCCTGGCCAGAAAGAAGCATCACACAGGGTATGCTGAAATCCTCCTGAGACAGGACAAAGGGATGGGGTAGGGGGAGGCGCTGAGGGCCAGGTGCGGGGAGGGCATCTTTGCTGCAGTGGCTCTAGGCCTCCCAGTGCCTGCCTACCCAAGTGCTCGCCACCCAGGAGCTCTGTACATACTGTGAAACGTGTGCAGGTGGATGGAGAGGCCATTGGCTTGCCGAAAGCCCTTGCCACAGTCCCTGCAGACATACGGCTTGTCCCCGGTGTGGGTCCTCACGTGGCGTGACAGCTCAATGGACTGGGCGAACACTGCGTCGCAGTACTGGCAGGCATACATCTTCCCTGCAGCACACACGAGCTGATTAGAGCCGGCCCTAAATGATTATGGCACTCCTACAAGCAAAATTGCATTCTAAGGCATGTTTCAGGGAAATGTCATCTGGGAGACGACATGAAAACATCAGGCCATCTGCAACGCGTTGGGTGAGATCTGAGCCGACTTGTCACATGGCACCCCCCAAGCACAGTCGCTCACAGGTGGTATGGCGCAGTGGACAGAGGTGGGGCGGAGCTCTTGCCACACAAGAGGCCATCTGCTCATCTGCCCTGAGTGCCGAAGGGCCTCCCACTCAGCAGCCAGATCCCCTGTGTGTCCAGAAACCTGTGTGTCCCCTGTGTGTTTAGACCCCTCACAGCATGTAAAGTGTGGACTCGCAACAGCCCATGAAGGCGAGAGATGTGGACAAGAGAAGAAGAGAGCCTCTTCCATGACTTGCTGTCAAGTTACTGTAATACACATGCCTTGGCTTCTCAATTTTCTCACACACATAATGAGAATATAAGGACCGACCACCGAGAGGATTAGTGAACACAGGTGAAGAGCAGGCCTGGAAAACTGGTGTTTGCAAAAGGTACTGGATCTATGGAAGCCCGAATTCCCGTGCAGGCAATCACTGAGGCACCGGAACCCTGGACCCAGGGCCCACAACTAGAACACCAGTCTTGTGTTCACTCTTCATATAGTGGGCTTCAAAGTAAGATTCTACTTGAAAAAAGGATTTCTTGAGAGCTGAAACTGCTGAGGGGCCTGGGCCTAGTCCTTGGCCCTCTCAACCCTCGACGTCTGGATGCCCCCACGCCATGGCAGAAAGTTCCATGCTGATCCCGCCAGCATTCCAGACCTGACTCCCTGCTTTCCATCTCTCCACCTGGAGGTCTAACAGGTGTTTCACGTTGACCATGGCCAAGCAGAGCTCCCAATGCCGATCCCACCACTGCATGCCGACGCTACCACTGCACACCCAACCCCGCACACATGGTCATTTCCCCCGAGTCATAGCAGCCCCACTCACTTGCTTGGGACACGTCCTTTCTTCCCTCTCATCCAACCTCTACTCCACCCTGTCACCTTCACTTTCAAAAACAGATCCCAAAACTTGAGCATTTGTACCACTCCACATACACAGCCCTGCTGAAACCCTGCCCCTCTAACTGGACCACTGCAACCTCCTTCTGCCTCCCTGGCTGTCTTAACTCTGTTACAGCTTGTTGTCCACAGGGGCTAGGATCAACTATTAAAAACACAAATCAGGTTCTGTCACTCCTCTGCTCAAAAAAACCCTTCTGTGGCTTCCGATGGTAGGCAGAATAGCCCCCAAAGATGTCCACATCCTAATCCCTGAAACCTGCGAATGTGCTACCTCCCATAGCAAAAGGCCTTTGTAAATGTGACTGAATTAAGGATGTGATGGGGAGACGACCCTGGATTATTTAGGAGGGCCAATGTCATCACAAGGGTCCTTAGACGAGGGCAAAAGAGAGTCAGAGAAGAAGGCAGGGTGGCAGGAGAAGCCGTAGCAGTATGGCCAGGAGCCAAGGAAAGGGGCAGCCTCTGGCTGGTGGAAAGGCAAGGAACAGCCTCTGCCCGAGAGTCTCCACAGGAGGACAACTCTGCTGAAACCTCGATTTTAGCCTCACAAGACCCACTTTGGACTGCTAACCTCCAGAACGGTAAAATCACACATCTGTGTTGTTTGAAGCCACTATCTGTGGCATTTCGCCACAGCAGCAACAGAAACTAACACACTTCCCATAAAGCCCAGGAGTCCCGAGCGAGGCCTTAGGCCCACTGAGACCCAGCCCTGGGTGGCCTCTCTGGCCTCCTCTCCACGACCGCCCAGGGACTCTGCTTTAGTCCCTTCTGGTATTGTACAGTCTCGTGAGCAGGTAAAGCTCAGTCCTACTTGGCGAGGGCTCTCCACGGGTGATGCTCTTCTTCCAGGTCTTCTGTGGACTTTACCTGTCACTCCATTCAGGTTTCTACACTGCCAGTGCCATCCCAGGGCCTTCTCTGACGGCTAAGCAGTGCCCTGCCACAGCCCACCATCCCCCAACATGCTTCTCCTGACTTCATGCTGTACCTGTATTTGTTCACTGTCAGTTCTGCCTGCTGGAACATAAGCTGCTTGAGAGCAGGGCATACGTATTACCATATCCCCATGCCTGCAACACGCCTGGGACATTAACTCACTTGGCAAACACTTACTGAGGGCACACTGTTTCCAAGGACTATTCTAAAGCCTGTGGATGAAGCAGTGGGGAAAAAAGACCAGCAGCTCAACCTCTGCAAAGCCCACGTCCTGACGGGGAGACTAAGCATAAGCAGAGTCGATCTCTGAGGGAGACACCACACCACGTGATAGGTACTATGGAAGAAAAATAATGCAGGGAAGCTGGGTGGGCACTGAGCCTGTCACAGGGTGGACAGGAGAGGACTCACACAAAAGACGGTGCAGGGCAAGGGCTGGAGGTGAGGGAGAGATGTGGGGACACCTGAGGGAAGCATCCCAAGCAGGGAGAAGGACAGGGACAAGGCCCGACCAGGAGGTGCCGATGGGCAGTCAGAGAGGAAGCAGGGCCTTGACCACAGAGGTCCTGGCAGGCTGGCAGAAGGGCTCTGGATTCATACAGAGTGAGAAGAAAAGCCACTGTCGAGTTCTGAGCAGAGAAGTGGCCTGATGCGGTTCTATTTTACCAAAGGAAATGGTGAGAACAAGGTTCCTCACCAGTTTCAAGACTACTGTGTCAACTGGGTGAGATGATGGTTGCATTACTATTTATACGTAAGTGTTCCAGATAATACGCAGCCTCCTCCAAGAAGCCTTCCCTGATGCCTCTTCCCCTCCAACTCCTCCACATCACACTGGTCTTATTTCATATTACCCCACCAGTCACCTGCATGGTAACTGTTCATACTCCCCTCCATCCCCTAGGCTGTGAGCTACATGAACACAGGAATCTCAGTTCAGTTGCTCCATGCCTGGCACTGCCGATCCACAGCAGATGCTCAGTCAAGGTCAACTCCACCTCAGAGCTCAAGGGAGCCCAGCTTCCTGTAAATTCCATACCTATGAAGTCATATTACATCAGCCAGCCTTCCCTAGAAGCCTCCTGGTAAGCATTTGCATGCCTGCGCCAGACGTGCTCCTAATCATCTGCCTAGAGACTCTAGGTTCTGTCTTTGTTTTTAACTTACTTGAGAGTGGTGTCACCCCTAGTTCTAAGTGCATTTAGGCATTTAGGCAGCTCCCACGGCGGAAGTCTGCAGGAGAATGAAGAGCCTCCTGGGCCTTACCTTCCGAATGCTTCTTCTTGGTGTGGTAGGCCAGGGCAGAGGCCTGTGTGAAGGTCATGAGGCAGTGCTTGCACATGAACGGGCGGTCCCCAGTGTGGAGGCGAAGGTGGTTCTTCAGGGTGGAATTGGCTGCAAACTTGGCTCCACACTCTTCACAGGAGAAAGGCTTCTCGTCAAAGTGCTCTGTCAGCTTGTGGTACTGCATGCCTAGGGGAGCCAGGCCGGAGACAGAAGAGACACTGCCAGTCAGTGTTAGGGATCCAGCAGGAGGATGCCAAGAGCCTCTCAGGCCAAGCCTCCAGTGGAGGTACAGCACAAACTCCAGATGCTGTCCATGCTGCTCCTCTGCCCACCAACCAGCGACCCAAAGGCAGCTGACCTCACGCGTGAGGGCTTAACTTCCCCATCCCTTCCTCTCTTATATAGGACCCCGCCACCCAGAAACAAGGAGACAAAACTGTTATGTTTCCTTAGATTTATCTACCATCTGAATCAAGGGAAAACAGTTCTGACTACACATCCCATGGCTTCCATGACTCTTGTTTATTCTCAAGAAAAACATGGAAACGTAAGGCTGGCATTGAGCAACCGGTTATTATTATAAATAACAACAGCTGTTAAGTCGCCATGTGCCAGCTCCACTGCAGGCATCATACTAGGTGTCAGCTCTGCTTCCTTAAACCTTCCACACATCCTAAGATGTAAGTGGCACCAGGTGCCTACTGAACAGATTTGAGAAATCCAGGCTGGGGAGCTGGTTCCAAAGCCCGTGCTCTGCCACGACACCACGCCGCCTCTATGGGACCTGCTCTGCCTTGAAGCCTCCCCTCTCCTTGCTGCACACAGCCAGGGGCAGGGCCCGGATTCCGCACACCAGCACCCAGCAGTCTTGCCCTCTGGAGTACCTGAGGCGTGGGCAAACTCTCTCCCACAGAGGTCGCACGTCACTGGAAGCCTCTTCTTCTTCTTCTTGGGGGCGTCAGGCTCTCCGCCTGAGCCGTGGGCCTCCAGCTGGTGCTTCTCCAGCTCTTTCTTGGAGTCCTTGGTCTCGCTGCACTCCTTGCACTGCACCTGCTTGCTCTTGGCCACCCGGCAGCGCTTCATGTGCACCTTGAGGCGGCAGTAGAAGTGGAAGCTCTTGTCACAGGCCTTGCAGATGAAGCTCTTCTTGGCAGAGTCCGGGGAGGCAGACGTGTCTGTCTCTTGTTGTCCTAGCAGGGAACCCGGCTCTCCCGGGTCGTTCTGGTCTCCAGCCCGGCAGTCTTCTTCAGTCGTCTTGGCTGCCTGTGTCTCTTCCTTGTCACTGGCTTCGAGGCGAAACGGGTGACTCACCTTCCACATCCCCGCCTCACCATTGGCCTTGGTGAGAAAACCTGCAGGGGCGAGACCTCACGGCTCTGGAAGCTTGTTTCTACTCAGCTTCGTGACTTCTCTAGCACGCTTCTTAGAGGAGACTAGAGACTCCTTGGGAGTCTCAAAAACACTGAAGTATCATCGCTGTCATCTTTACTTTCCAAGGAACATAAAGAGCATCATGTTACATTTATGTCTCGTGACTTCACAGGTGTTGAGAGCATATAAAACACATGCCTTAAGGGTGTGACAAACTCAGAGAGGAATGCTGCCTCTTTCCTTTAATAAAAACATAACCTGAGGTCTGCCAGGACCCCAGCCCACCCCGTGTCTTACCAGCACATGCCAGCTCCTGCATGACAGGCTGTAGGCCTGAGAAAGAACTGTGGACCCTGCACAGGAGGTGGCATATCTTGAAGGTCGAGACGGCTTTCTCAGTGGCTCTGTCCCTCGCTGCTCTCAGGGAAGCTCCAGGGCTGGCTGTCTCCGAGGAACTGCTCAGAATCTAAAGGAACACGTGAGACCAAGGTGGGGAGGTTCTCCGTGGTTTCCAACTTTCAAGGAAAGCTAATTCCAGAAGACGTTGCTCCACTTATAAGTAGTTTATGCTTCTTATGATATAGGTAGTGAGAACCCTATTTTCCCAAGAACAGGAAAGCTAACAAAATAAAAAAAGGAAGCACATCTCAAGATAAACAAAGTTATAGGATGTGGGTGATGTGTCTGTCATGAAACTTGGATCATTTTCATAATATATTATTGTCTCAATGTCTGGAAGTAATTCAGCAAGATCAGTGACTTTGTATTTTGAGATACTTAGATGTACCCTTTTAAACATCATTTTCTTTCATAAAGAAACTCAGCGTTTTAAAGAAGGTTCAAATAGAAGCTTTAAAGAGGCCAAGAATACTATTTCAAAGCCATCCTCTTTCAGAGCGTAAGAGCTATCAGCAGAAAGAGTCAGTACACTGAGAAAATAAAGCTAAACCATCCACAGATGGCCAAATGAAATTTTCATTTTGGAAGATATTTTATTTCTGCTCTTTTCAAGTCTATCTAAATAAACCTGATGTCCCTGGAGGCAGGCATGAGACTAATTAGTGAGGCTAAAACTGATCAACTGCAGAAGCCCCATCTCTGAAGTGTGTGGCATGCTGGAGAGTCTAGCAGCTGAATCTCTCCTCTGAAGCCCCCAGAAATGTGTGCCATCTTCTTCCCATCTGAGAGGCGGACCGACATGTGGCTGTCACCTGCACGAACAGAGTTAGAAGCCGGGCCTCCACATGCCCTCCAGGTCCACGCGGATCACAAGGACACCACAGGTGAACTACTGGGTAATGTTATGCTCCTTCTGACTCTTCCCCACACAGTATGCCCACGATCCTGGAATGGACATAAGTGAGCTCCCCCAATGCCCACCTGGCACTCCTGGGATGCTGGCCACACTGTGAGAAGCCTTAGAGAAAATGAGCTGGCACTATCTTGCCACCCCATATGGATAGAAGCTTTGTTCTATGTTTACCTTGGCTCTTTCTGGAAGCCAGAATAGAACATGTAACAGGACCAGTTTTACTTTCCTTCATCTGAGAGAAGTCGCTTCCTAGAGTAGGTAAGAGAAGAGTATCACGGATCCCTTGATATGTACCCAGGTTTGGACAAATGGAATAAAGCTGGATTTGAGTCACAAGAACCACCCTGGCTTCATTGTGTACCTGCGGAGCACCCTAGACATGAAACAGAACCAACCCCCGGAGCCCGAGCTCTGTTGTCTATAAACTGTGATAACCTCACATGCCACATAGAGTTGGAAGGATTGCAAGAGCACAAGTCTTACAAAGCACTAGCTTGGCACGGGGCTAGGCACAAAGCAGGTCCTCTACAGATGCCGGCTCTGCCCTAAGGAATGAAGGCTACCCAGGCGTCAACTTTAAAACTCTCCAGAATTCGAGCTGTTTCATTCCCACACCTCTTTCACGGTCTCGGCCAGATGCTCTTCCTCTGAGGTAAAGCACTTGAGCTCAGTCCTCTGCTGGATGGCCTCTGTGACCAACTTGCGATGCCTCAGGAGTGTTTCTAAAGCAGCATTTTCTGGGGTGGTCACTGAAAGAAAGGGGGATCGAACCTCATCAATGAAACAACGGGCGCCATCTTTTCCTTCACCTTCCTCAACTCAACTCCTCACAATAAGAACACGTTTCACCCATCTCCCATCTGCGGAGGGGAGTGAGGAAAGTGGCAATGCAGCACTGTCATTAGGACGATCATAAAGACGAGCTTAGAATAATCCCTGCATCTGGTTTTAAAAAGGTTTACAAACTCCTGTGTCCTTGAGCAAAACAGCCAGTCCTAACTCCCTAATGGTAGGGATGTGAGTGACAACCAAGAGCGAGCTCTTTCCATTTTCTGGGAAGCCCCCGACAGAAGACTGGTGACCCACCTGCCTGGAAGAAAGCGTCGGCCCCAGGCTCTCTGCGTATCTCCTCCAGGAGCAAGTCCAACGGGCAGGTCTTTGTCTCCTGAGCCACCAGCAGCAGTTGCCAAATGGCTGTTGCAGGGAGAGTCTGCTTTTCTAGAACTGCTGACAGCAGAGAACTGAAACCACCTGAGCCAGAGTCATGTTTCACAAGCTTTTCCATGACCTTCAAGAGGCAGCACAGACATGTATGTCAGAGACGTTCTAGCCACTGGCCCCGCTGCAGAGCTGCAAGTGTGGGCACTGGGCTACAGTGAGCATCTTTCCAGGAAGGAGTTCTCCAACACCCTTCACCTCTCTCCCCCTGACAGCACTCCTATTCGTGACAAAGACAGCGCTCTTCATTCCTCCTTTCCTTATTACACAGAAACGACAACTGTCCTACTTGCTACTCAGCCTTACAAAGAGTTACCTTCGATTTCTTCTCTACTCAGCAATCCTCAACATGGCTGTGTGTGTATATTCACAGAAAACATAAATACATGTGCATATACATTCGTGTTTTTCCCTCCTCTCTCATTTTACCCCCACTCCCTTAGTCTCTTTCCCTCTCTTACCTCTCGTTCTCCAGGGGCTAAACTCGTCATGTGTGAGATTGTCTTTAGTAACATCTGGTTGTCTGTGAAAATCTCAGAGAGGTTTTCGTGGTATCGTTTCAATAGCTCAGTCCCATAATCATCAGGGCTTGGCTGAACTGTAAGGATATTAGCAAAACAATGACGTTTGATGCACCAAAACCTCCTAAAAGGATGACAGGGATGAGAGGAAGAGGGAGTGCGAGTGGGTCAGCACAAGAGCTCTGTGTCCTTGGCAGAGCTGAGCCCAGCTGCTGGTCAGGGCCTCAGACACACCTCAGGTGTCTTGGCTGCACTTAACGCTTGACGCTGCAGGGTCAGAAAGCCACCAGCACTCAGAGTCAGTGCCTGGTGGTGGAAGCGAGCGTCTGCTCCACAGGAGGGTAATGAGAAGGCTGCACTCGTGAGGGATGCAGATGTACAGATTCGAGGGGTGCTACTCATCAGGCTTAAGGGGAGGAGCTCGTGGCAGCCCAAGATGCACGCAGGCGCAGGTCGAGGCTGCGCAGGACACTGGCCATGGCTACTCTCGGTCTCTGCCTTTGATCCCCTCACTTGGCAGGTTCTCTCTTCTAAGAGGTCATAGTTACTCGAAAGTAAAGAACAATCAGGACAACCAGGCACTTCCTCTGCTTTGTGGATATTTAAAAATTTATTCTCCTCTTTTGCCTAGTAACTCCACTTCTGGAAATTATCTGAAGCTAAAAAAACTATGTACAAAGCCAACTGTGGAAGCATAATCTGTGGTGGTGATGATGAAGATGAAGACATGAACCACCAGTACTTTCTGAGTGCCTACATGCCACACACTGTGGGGTGTCCACATGTATTACCTCATAATAGCCACAAAAAGGAACACGACAGCTACCCTTCGTATCCCATTTCACAGAGAAAATGTGATTCAGAAAGGTTTAGTCACTTGCTCAGGATCACATGACTACAGAATGGTGAAAGACTGCAAGCATCATGCTACACGCGCCCTAGAAGAAGGGCACGAGTGAGACCCCACACGCATTCTCATGTGGAAAACCGCATGGCCTGCAAAACCCAGGGTCACCGGAGCCTTCACAAAATGTGGGGGAGGACACTATACTGTGAAATGGGGGACCATGAAGTTATAAACTACAGTAGTATCTCAACATGATGCAAATCATACATCAGCGTTAATACTGACACATTTGAGTGGTAGAATTTTAAGCTGTCATCTTCTTTTTGTTTGTAATTGTCCATATTACTTTTAAAAGTCAGAAGAGAGTGCTCCCATTTGCCAAGTATCCTTTTTCTGAAAACCATCTCAGTCCTAATGCCTGGGATAGAGGTGAACTGGCCCAAGCTGGGTTGTCTTTCTAAGGAATGACACAGGAACTCATTTCCCCAAGCTGAAGGGACACAGAGTAGCTGGTCTGGGGGACGGTGAAAACCAGCACTCTAGTGGAAAGGGGCAGTTGAGTCTCATGTTCTTGCTCATATCTGCCAACGAAGCTTGTCAGAACATGCTGAGCCCCTGTGAGTACGTACGTCCGCTCCACTAGCTTCACGGGTGATCCCAGGCGGCCCTGGGAAAGCCGTTGTTCCTTAGTAAGCCCTGGACCACAGGAACCCCACGAGGGAGCTTAGTTGAGAGAAGGCACTCAGATTCCAGATCTTAACTCCAGAGAGACTGAGAGTCATTGATTTATGACAGCTAGTTTCTGTTTTGCAGTGACATTTCTTAACATTATCTTATCTCCCAGCATGGAGTTAACAGGGTGTTTTGAGTTACAATTTTCTGTAGGAGAGGTTCCAGTCCAAAGAGTCGACAATTAACTAATACCTGTGGTGCTTGGCAGAGTGGCTACTTTCTGCAAATTCTCCAGCAGAAGGCCCAAGTTTGGGAAAGTCATCTTCACAGCCTGGAGGAGTTTTACCAAACTCTCAGCAGTCAGGGTCTTCTCTTCAGTCATTCTGTGCAACAAATTTTCTACTGTCTCCTTGGGTGTTCCGCCCTCGCAGCAATTCAGAATCACCTGCAGTGGCAAGCAATCACCCAGACACCAGTTACCGACAATTCGGCATTTATCAGACACGCCACTGGAAAGCCTAGCAAGATGGCATTATAATACGCCCTGCCTCTAAGTCTGCCTCTGCTGGGCTCCAGTGGTACTTTTTCCGTTTCTTCCTTACTCTGTTTCAATAAAAACCCCAAATATTCTCTAGACCAATAACTCTTTGAAAATCTCTCTTTCTCAATTGCAGGTCTGTGTGTATTCTCTGCCTCCAACAGCCTGCATCTTGTGAAAACATCCCTAAACAGGCCCGTACAACACAGCAAGTAGCCCACCGGCTAACCTGGTTCTTCAGATTTAGTTTGTTCTAAGACTGAGAAACAGACTGGCAATTAAATGATACACTGTGTCTCAGTAAAGTTCATAATACTGGTATAGGTTGTGATTTCAGAGCGATGCGCTTACCTCATTTTACCTTATTTGCATAATAATATGAATACTCAGATAATTTGTACATTAGTCTATGAACTCCAGAATGAGAGCTCTACATACAGTGCCTCTCTGGATCATCTTTCTTGTGAATGCTAATTATCCATTCCTCTCATTCTCAGTGGCCACACACAGCAGCTTCAACTATCATTCAACAGTCCCACTCTCTGTTCTTCCTTGATGTACTAGAAGATTTTTTAAGTCAAAAGGGCACAGAGCTCCAGCAAAAGGTTGAAGATAAAACATGTGGCAGATATTTTACCGATAGTTCCATATTACAATAGAACCGTATCTTAATGGACTGTGACGCAGTGTGCACGACTTAGCTCTTATGGAACTGATAAAGCAGAGGATTATTTCAATACTGTAATCTACAGATTCACAGTAACTGAGTTCTGAGCTTTCCTTCGGGAAAATGCCCGATCTCAGTCATGGTGGTGTGCCACAGGCTGCCATTATCAAATTAACTTCCATTTTAAAATAATGAATTTAGCTTTAAAACTAAATTGGCTTTATATACCAATTTAAAGGAATACATACATAATAAACCAAGTTGTCTAATATAGAGATTTCTACCAAATGAATCATAATTTAAAATGTAAGAGCTTATGTCTAAAAACCGTACTGACTTCAGTGCTAAAATCTTAGTTCCTGATGGGCAATGAGACAGCTTGATACCGGTAACAAGGTGGGCTTTAAAGCCTAAAGACCTAGTTTAACCCTAGTTCTAATATTTACTGCGTGACCTTGGGCAAGTTATTTAATTCTTTGACTCTTATTTTCCTCATTTGTAAAAGAAGATATCAATACCAACTCTTGCACAGTTGTCTGGAGGATTCTGTAAAATGAGGGTGCTGTCTGGAAAGCCCAGCATAACTCCTGGACAGATGTGATCTTTAAGAAGTGACAGTACTGTTGATATTATGAGACAGAAGTGTGCATAGTGGTTAAGGGACTACGCTTTCACTAGAAGCCTGGGTCCAGTACTGGTCTCAACAGCTATGTCTTTGGGTGACTCTCTAAGCTTCTGTTTCTTCATCTTTAAAAATGAGGGTAACATCCATGACTTCATAAAGTTGCTTGCGGGGATATTCAGAAATGTTTAAAACGTCCTCAGCACATTGCTCGGCACATAGTAAGCAACAAATCAATGACAGCTATAGTAATTACTATTTTTTATCTGTTTCCAGTTCTGAAGTAAAGACATTCCTATTTATTGCTCCTTACAAAACCCAAAGTAGTTATAGATAAAGGCCATGGCACCCGTTATTAGTATAATTTCACAACAGAAAAAAGTTTCAAAAGGCTTGGGAACACATTCCACATGGTGTCAAAATGCTGCGGCTGTTCCAACAACATTCACCTCTCCACACCCACTGGATTAGTTTGCCTCCACGTTCACGAGAAGGAGTCCTTAATGAAGCTCCGAGGCAGCCTCAATCTTAAGAAGTGTTTTTGTGATTTATAACTAATTTAAGTTCTTCTGCTTCAGCTTTCTCTGTCAAGTAAACTGAAAGTGACAGAAGAAGATGACAGTGTGGTTTAGCTTGCTGCAAGAACGAGGCTGTGCTTGAGCATGCCGTTTCACCGAGATAATGAAACAGTTCAAAGGACACATTCAATCTAGCTCATAAGGGAAAGGCCTGAATGAGTAATCGAATGAAATCGCTAAGGAGGGAATCAGGAACTTCTAGAGCTATAAGCAACTTACTAAGACACAGGGCCTGAAATGATGCTTCGTCTGAAATTTAAGGAGAAAAAAGTACGAGTTTCATCTTTTTTTTCCTTTTTGGATATTACCTTTCTCTACGAAGTTTGAAGGACTTAAACATATTAAAACAATTAATTTACAAAATGCAATTTTGAGATTAAAGGTTGTTCCTGTTGTGTGTGTGTGTGTGTGTGTGTGTGTGTGTGTGTGTGTGTACCTGTGCAATATAACGTCACCGAGAAAAAAAAATCTAGGATCCAGTCATCAATGTAAATCCAGTGCTTAGCCATTATACCAGTGGTTTCTAAACATTTTCTCTCCTGAACATTGAAGCCACTTCCCACAGCTTGAAGAATTGATGCCACAAAAGTACTCTATCCCTATTCCTTCCTTCCAGATATAAAAATATTTTTAGCACAAAGTTGAAATCAATAACACCAACAAATATAGTTATCCAGTTGCCTGAGAAGTCATGCCAGCAGTTTTATGAGGATTTTAGTAGCTAGCTGGTGGGAGAGTAAATTGATACAACCTTCCTGAAGGGCAATTTGGCAATATGTATCAGACACTTGAAAATTTTTATAGTCTCTTTTCCAAAATCCCACTTCTTTAAGAATTATTCTAAGGAAATAATCTGAGAAGTGTGCAAAGATGTCTCTATAATGTCACCATAATAGCAAAAGAATTAGAAACAAAGCCCAGCAATAAAGAATTAATGAATTATGGTATGTCCATTAGACAGGATATAATACAGCTACAAAATCTGTGTTACAGTACAGAAATGTACTATCATATTAGATACAAAGCCAAGTTAGAAAACTAAATGCTCTGTGTAAGCACATCCTGGGATGACACACATGAGACAAGTGGGAGCACATGCTTCAAAGTGCTGGCAGGGGTCAGTTCTAAGTGGCACAATGGGAATTGTCTTTCTTTGTGCTTGTTTTCCCAATTTTATAAATATTAACAGTACAGTGTATCATTTCTGTAAGGAGGAAAAATGGCAAAATAACTACCAATTTGCCTTAACATTTTAACTCGTGGTACAGCTGCTATACTAATAGTCATCCACCTACCCACCCATCTATCCACCACCCATCTACCCACCCATTCATCCATCCACTCATCCACCCACTCACCTACCCATCCACCCACCCATTCATCCATACACTTCTACCATCCACTCATCCATCCACCCATCCACCCACCCACCTATCCATACACCTACCCATTCATCCATACACCCACCTACCATCCACTCATCCACCCATCCATCCATCCCCCATCCACCCATCCATTCATCCTCCACCACCCATCTGACCATCTATCCACCCACCCATCCACCCACCATTCAGCTCAACATACAAGGTCACTGCAAGGGATATCATGGGGCACAAAACAAGCAACTCAACATCAAGATGCTTACTATGCAGTATGTATAAAAATACTGTAAGGTAAAAAGTGCTATGTGTCACAAAGGAAGTTTTTCTTCAAGTGCCAGATGAATTCAGAAGGGGAGGAGACACTTGACACAGTTACCCTTTTTTCAGCGCCAGTCAGGAATTCCTCCTTGGCTGTTTCCAGGATCTCCATAATAGGTCTCAGCTGTGTTACACACTGTATCAGGTCCTCTTTGTGTTCTAGTAACAGAGCAGACAAGGTCTTTCCCTCCTCTGCGCTCCCTGGGGGAGAAGGAGTTAGAGACACACAAGAGAAGCTAGTCAATTTGAAGAAAATGACAGCATGGTTTGTCAAGAGATCTAACAGAATAGTAAAGTGGTTTTCAGCTTATTCTGAGCACCTGAATGCAGAATCTCTTTTACAGAGGAAAATACTTTATTATTCTGTTTAAACTCTATGAAAGGAAAAATGTTTCATTTATCTGTCGAAACACAAAGCTGCAGAGCCAGCCAGAGGTTAACTTCTGGTTGGCAAGGCCACCGCTTTGTACCTAACCCAAATGAGAGAAACTTCAGGCTTTAAGTGCTGTCAGCGAACCATTCACCCTGGGCCCTCAAGGCGCTGATTTGAATGTGTGGCTTTTGAAGGGCAGGAGAACATGATGGCATCCTCCAACTTCAAGGTGTGAGGCTAGTTAACGATGGGATAGAAATGGAGACTCACATTTAATTTGTACATATTTAACATGCAGCTTCTGGAAGTCCATGTGAAACTCTTGTGAAAACCACTAAATAACTAAGCCACCAAAGAAATGTCACTGGAATGAGGTTCATAGCATCTGCCCAGGATGAGACTTAGGCATTCCAGCAGAGAGGATTTTCTCCTACCTTTTGGCCACACGGTTTCTCCATCTTCTGGGTGGCTGTCTAACAGTGCTGTCTTCACTGCAGGATTAGAATCCTGGTACAGCCGCAGCAGGGACACAACAGTCTGTACCTCCAGGCTTCCATCTTTCACTTTATCCAGGACTCTCTGGAAGGATGAATGTCCTTCCCCCTCGAGACACTTCCTTATGATCTAGGAACAAAAGTGCCCAGAGAGGTAGGTCAGGGAACCATAAAGACCACCACTCGTTGCACGTGGCAAGCCAGGCCCTTGACAATTGGATGCCCATCTGCCTCCCAAGGCAGCTGCTTCCCCAGCGGAAGCTCCAACCAGCCCTTGTCTCCCACGCCTGCCCCTGCCTTCTGGAGGCTCCAATTCCACAACTCTGTGTCTGACCGTCCTCAGAGGTTACCTCTGCTGGGAGGCCTTTCCCAACCATGGGGCTTACCTCTTCTTCACTGCTTGTAATTCCGTATTTGTCATGCTATATTATTTTTTTCTCCTATTAGACTTCTTGAAGACGAGGACTGTGCTTTCTAGAGCTCTGTATCCTCAACCACTAGCACATAGTAGGTGTTCAGTGAATTTTTAAAAAACTTAATGCACTTCTTACCCAATTATACCTTTCTGACTCTTTTGACATGTTGAGTATTTCTTGGGCAAGGACATTTGAATTTAAATTAACTGTCATTTTATTATTTTAAAATGTAATTAAAAAGCCGGGTGCAGTGGCTCAAGTCTGTAACCCCAGCACTTTGAGATGCGAGAGGATTGCTTGAGTCCAGGAGTACAAGATCAGCCTGGGCAACACGGCTAGACATCATCTTGACAAAAACAATAAAAAAAAAAAAATTAGCTGGGCATGGTGATGTGCACCTCCCAGCTACTCAGGAGGATGAGGCAGAAGAATTACTGGTGCCCAAGAAGTTGAGGCTGTGGTGAACCATAAGCGTGCCACTGCACTCCAGCCAGGGTGGCAGAGTAAAACCCTGACTCAAAAAAAACACAAACAAAACAAAAACAAAAAACAAAGAACCCCAGCTTCACAAATTAGGAAAAAAGAACACTTTAAGTCACTTACATCATAAATGATAGACTATTTAAAAAGACAGGGCTGGCCGGGCTAGGTGGCTCAGCCTGTAATCCCAGCACTTTGGGAGGCCGAGGTGAGGAGATTGCCTGAGCCCGTGGTTCAAGACCGGCCTGGGCAACTTGGCGAGACCTCATCTCTACAATAAATCAAAACATTAATTAGCTGGGTGTGGTAGCATGTACCTGTAGTTCCAGCTACTTAGAAGGCTGAGGCGGAAGGATCACCTGAGCCCTGCAAGTCGAGGTTGTGGTGGCTGTGAGTGTGCCATTGCACTCCAGCCTGGGCGACAAAGTGAGACTACAACTCAAAAAAAAAAAAAAAAAAAAAAGACAAGAGTTGATTAATTTCATATATATTCTGTGACATATAAGGCTAACTATGCGTGGGCTTGTGGTTGCCTGCAGTAAGAACACGGGAGTCACATATTAACGGCCCCATGTGAATGACTGTTCCAACCTGAAGGGGCTTCAGCCTCCCCCTCACAAAACTGTTTACATAGCAAGCCTTGCCTCTGGCCCTGTGCCGCTTGACCATTCAGGGGCATGTGGCACTGCTTCTGCTTCATTACCTGACTTTAGCACCACCGAAGTATTCTGGGAAGAACTCGCCTTTACAACCACTCCTTTGCAGCCTTTCCATGGGTTCTTCTTCCAAAACCACAGCCATAAGCAGTACCTAAGCCTGATCTCAGCCTTGATCTTTTTCTTCTTTTGGACTCTCCCTTTTGAACAAGCTCTCTCACATATAGCTTTAACTACCACTTTATGCAAAAAACTCTGAAAACTGGTTATAATAATCCTCCACTGTTTCAATCCAGAGCTGCCACAGTTTCTGCTGGACATGCCTTAACCTTGGGGTCTCAGGGCCACATAAAAAACCAAGCTCACCATCCTGATTCCACTACAGAGCGCTAAGACAACAACAACCCCAGTGGTAAAATAAATGAAGTCAGCATTCCTATCTTTGGGACGACATAACATCTCTCACACAAATGGGAGGAAAGCCAACTCAAAGGAAAAATTGATACTTCTACTTTAGTAATAATTAATTTTTTTTTTGCAGTGATACAACCACAGCTTACTGCAGCCTCCAACTCTTGGGCTCAAGCCATCCTCCTGCCTGAGCCTCCTAAGTAGCTGGTACTACAGATGCGTGCTACCATGCCTGGTTAAGTTTTGTTTGTTTTTGTAGGGTGGAGTCGCCCCATGTTTCCAGGCTGGTCTTGAACTCCTGGACTCATACAATCCTCCCGTCTTGGTCTCCCAAAGCAATGGGATTACAGGCATTAGCTACTGTGTCCAAAATAATGAATTTATTTTTTAAAAATCTGGCAACCAAAAGTGAATTTCATATGTATAGTTATATGTGTAGTCTTTATATGTCTATTTAGTAAAACTACAACCTACCTTTAATGATTTTTTAGTGCCAATATTACATAAGAAAATAGAAAGTTTTCTGACAATAGTCCTTAGAGAGCAAGAAGCTCCTTTTCTACATCCCCCCACCCTGAGGATTTCACGCATGCTGTATCCATACTTGCAACATTTGGCTGGATGGCTATTATAAATTCTGGTAGTAAGTATATATTTAAAATTTTTATTTAGAGAGATTTGATCTTTCTCCCCTCTTGCTAAATAAATAGAAATCATAAACAAATTAGACCCGACTTTGTTTTATTTAGCTTGCTTTCCAATCACAGAATGGCTGTGATTGGAAAGCTAAATTAAACTTTAAAAAAGTTTTCTGTGCTTTTTGGTCACCTCCAAAAGTAAACTAAGATAAAACACAGTTTAATAATCCACATTAAGATATCATTAGAGTGATAACTTCTAAGAACCTAAGGTACCTCATCTTCTATTTTTTTTTTAAAAAAAAGAGGCTGAGCTCGGGGGCTCAGCCTGTAATCCCACGCTTTGGGAGGCCGAGGTGAGTGAATTGCCTGAGCCCGCGGGTTCGAGACCCGCCTGGGCAAGTTGGTGAGACCTCATCTCTACAATAAATCAAAAAAATTAGCCAGGCATGGTAGCGTGTGCCTGTAGTTCCAGCTACTTGGAAGGCTGAGGTGGAAGGATCGCCAGAGCCCAACAGGTCGAGGCTGCGGTGGCTGGGAGCGTGCCACGGCACTCCAGTCTGGGCGACAGTGAGACTCCAACTCAAAAAAAAAAAAAAAAGAAAGAAAGAAAGATATCAGTTGAATGCTTAATGCCCTTTGGTCAAATGAAATCAACTTTTCATGCTTCTATTAGTTGGCCTATAATCTCCTTAAGATGCCTTTTCGGGGACAGCAGCAGTGGGACAGCAGGTAGGTAGCCTTTAAAGTGGCTCCTAATGACCCGACTCCAGACGTCCACGGCCTTGGGCAAGGCCGAGCACATGGCCAAGGTCAGGTTGGCATGGCGGCCACCTCGCCCATGGCACTCTGCCTTGCTCTGGAGACCCAGCTGCCGTGTGCTGGCCTGCTGAGAGGCCCAAGTGGCAGAGCTGCGTCCTCAGCAACATCACACTTGCAGGTGGGTCTTCTGAAGCCTGCCAACAGCCGCAAGGGAGCCTAGAGAAAGACACTCCCCCAGCTGAGCCCTGCATGACTACAGCCCTGGCTGACACCCTGACTGCAACCTAAGGGGCTGCACTCCTAACCCACAGAAGCCAGGAGGTAATAAATGCTTGAGGTTTGAAATCGCTGAACCTCAGAGCAATCGTGACAGGCAATAGGTAACCTGTGCAGATCTACTCTGCTAGAGCCTTGGCAAACATGTTTCTTTCTCTATATTTCCCCTCTCTCCCTCCCTTCTTTGTGTGCATCTTAATTGATACAGCACACAGCTATATCATTCCACCCTAGGCTGGGCTTTTTTCACCTGAAGCTTTCCGAACATCCCAAGTCCACCTCTCTCTGTATCCAATTTGTCTGGCATTATCATCTGAGCCAGTGGGGAAGAGAAGCTGTCATCAAGGGTGGCATCTGAGGCGCTTCTCATTATCCTCTCTGCTGTCTCCCCTCTGCAGAACTACTCAGCAGTGAAATTAAAACATTTGTTCACTTCATTGCTCAGCAGTGATGCTAGGGTGACCATCTGGGAAGAGAAGCAGGGGTGGGCTGAGAAAAGGGCCAAGAGAGGGCAGTTAGCGGCCTGGCCAGCCCTGCTCCCGCTGCTCTCTCTTCCAGAACCTATTGGGACCCTGCACCACAGCCAGCACTACAGCTGTTACTCCATCAGCCCGGAGCTGCCTGAGGCTCCAAAGTGCAGCAGACAAGCGCTTTTCTGAAATCCTGTCTCTGCCTACAAAGAGGGTGTCACATATCACAGGCTGGGGTTCCTCCACAGCTTCCATGTAAGAGAACTCCAAGAGCTAAGCAGAAACAGGGTCTTGTCAAAAGGGCTAAGTTCTTTAACAATACCATACGTTTGGAAATAACTCCTTTGATTCTCGGGGTTAAAAGTACTTCAATAAATTCATGTTAATGCATGGCCACACAAGTAATCAAAGTACTTTACTAATTAAAAATTGAGCTACCATACAATCTAGTAATCCCACTTCTGGCATAACCCACATAAATCGCTCTACCAAAAAGACACCTGCACATGTATGTTCATTGCTGCAATATTCACAATAGCAAAAACATATAACCAACCCAGATGCCCATTGAAGGTAAACTGGATGAAGAAAATGGGGTACGTATACACTATGGAATACTATGCAAAGAACAAATCATGTCCTTTCCAGCAACGTGAATGCAGCTGGAGACCATCAGTCTAAGTAAACTATCACAGAAACAACAAAACTGAATACACATGTTCTCACTCATGAATGGACCCTGATCACTGGACACACGAGCACAAAAGTGAGAACAACAGACGCTGGACATGCTAAAGGAGCAGGGGAGGGAAGGAGGAGGGCTGGGGCACACAGTCACACACTGAGTGCCAGGTCCACTACAGGGGAGAGAAGGCCCAGTAGAAGCCCAAACCTCATCTGCACACAATTTACTTAGGCAGTAAATCCTCAAATGGACCCCACAACTCTAAAAACAAAACAAAACAAAAAATCCAAGTACTTGACCTGTGAGTGAAATGTAGGTAAATGTATTTACAGATAAGACTGCTTCCTTTCCCTCTAGATGTAAAAACCATTTAATCTTTCCCCAACTCAAGCCTTTTAACTGAATTTACTTATTTACCCCACTGTTTGCTGCTTTCAGATCTGTTTAAGTTACACTGTATTTCTGTTCTCTCAGGCCTCCCTTGACTGCTGAGGCCCAGGTAGTGGCAATGATGATAACAGACCACAGTAGCTACCACTGCCCAGACACTGCACCCACATGTCACCTGCTTTTCTCCTTACATCAATCCCAGGAGGCATTACTATTACTCCTTTACATGAACGTCAAGGATGTTAAGGAACTTGCCTAAGGTCACAGGTCTAGTGAGTAGAGTAGCCTGGATGAAACACTGTTTGTCTCAACAAGTTCTAGCTCCCAGACTTGAAGTGTAATCCAATCTACTTACACTGGATTCTACTGGACTTAACAGAAGCAGTGCTGCTTTGAACACTGGGTACTATCTAGACACTCTGTACTCTTCTTGGTCTCCATGAATATAGAGACTGGCACATAGTAGGTGCTCAGTAAGTGTTTAACTGAATATAATTCTCAAGCTATAGAACCATGAGCCCATCTACCTATGGCTGCATATCTTAGACTAAATTACGAACAGAGAGGAGATTTGGAAAAACAACAACTTTATTTTCGCCTCTGGTAGGCCTGTAAAATGAACCTCACTAGCTCACTCTTAAGGGGGTAACCCAGCCTTGTCAGTGACCACAGTCCTCCAAGCACAGACTGGCACTACCTGACAAACCTCCAAAGTAGTGACACAGCTGAAAACATCAGCTACACACAGGAGAGGGGATTTGTTTGCCTTTGAAATAAAGTTGAAGGAGAAAAAAATGCTACTAGGTTTTCAGCTTTGGGAGTCTTTCTAGAACTTTGGGTGAAAATGGATCAAAAAGCACAGAAATCAATAATAGAAAAAGTTACCTCCTTCTAGTCAAAGACCTGCTTTGCTGTATACACAGTTAATTAAAAGCAGAGACGTGGCTAAGAATAAAGAAAGAAGACAATTAAAAGTTGTAGCATAAAAACAGAAAAAAGTGTGAGTCTGGCTTTAAAGAAAGGTTTTACTTGGCTCAGCCAGAGGTCAGAAGTGACCTCTAAGGTCACTACTTGCTTCTTCTAATGAGGAGGGGATATTACACTGAGCTAAAGACAGGCAGAAGACACTTTCCCATCCCAGCACCCAAGAGATTTCTCCTTAATCAGTTCTGGCTCTGACTTCATACAATTCAAGCAGCCCAGCCTCCTCTCGTGTTGCAGCAATCACTGCTCAGGGAATGGCTGTGCCACCTTTCATCATTGATCTAAGGAAATAAAATAATCAGGACAGTGGCTTGTGGTGTCCTCTCCAAGCGCAGTGCAATCCAGGAGCATGCCCCACACCCATGTCTCAGAAAAGGAGCAGGCTGGTCCATCGCAGCTGGAACCACACACTCCATGCCTAACATGTCCCAGAATGATACAGGCAGCCAACAGACACATTAAAAAGTGCTCAGCCTCACTCATCATCAGAGAAATGCAAATCAAAACTATGTTGAGATACCACCTAACCCCAGTAAGAATGGCCATCATTAATAAAACAAACAACAACATGCTGGCAAGGATGTGGAGAAAAAGGAACGCTTCTACACTGCGTAGAATGCAAATTAGTGCAACCTCTTTGGAAGACAGTGTGGCAATTTCTGAAAGAACTAGAAATTGACCTTCCATATGACCCAGCAATTCCCTCATTGGGAGTATACCTGGAGGAACTCAAATCATTCTACAAAAAAGATACCTAGACACGTTATGTTTGTTGCAGCTCTATTCACAATAGCAAAGACATGGAACCAACCATGTTGCCCATCGAAGCTGGACTGAATAAAGAAAATGTGGTACATATACACAATGGAATATTATGCAGCCATGAAGAAGGACAAATACACGGACTCCGCAGCAACTTGGATGGATTTGGAGTCAATCATACTCAGTGATCTATCACAGAAACAAAGAACAGAGTACCATATGTTCTCACTCATAAGCGGAACTTGAAGAATTATAATACTTTAAGAAAGCATTTGACAGTAATGGAAAACTGTCTGGGGAGGAGGGGTGGGATGGGCAGTTGAGGGAAACTGCTAGGGGAGGCAGGGGCATACCTCATCAACAAGGGTACCTGCATAATCAATGTTTGTATACCTAACCCTGAATTGTACCCCACATCTTTATAATTTAAAAAAAGCTCTCAGAAAGCTAAAAATGTATAAACAGAAAAGCAAAAATCCCAAATAACCTTTAAAATTGTACAGAACATAAAATACTGTTGATTCAAGGGAACAATTCTTAAACGCCCTCACCACTGAAGCCTTACGGTGATATCTGTAATTTGGTGACTCCTGTATATACTTCTCCCCAAACAATCACACGTATGGCAGGATTTCTTTGCTGTCAAACCACTCTATAAGGATTGGGACTGAGACTTATTTAAGTTTATTTTCCTAGCAATCAGATCAGTGTGTAGCACATATCAGTTGCTTAGTAAACATCTGCTGAATCAAAGGATAAGCAAAGCCTAACACTTGGGGAAAACGGGTACTCAGTGGCTTCTCACAACAATGAAAGGAGCTGACACAGACTTCATGACATCTGCCGTCACATAACGAAGAGCTTTGTGAGCCATTAACTTCTCCAGCTGTGCCTCTGAAAATGTGTTCTCCCGATACCAGAACAGCAACCCACGGGGAACTTCCTAAAGATGTAGATTTCCAAGCTCTACCACAACCTAAAAATCAGACTCTCGTGGTCTGGAGATAAACGGCTTGACAAGCACCTCAGATAGTGTTAATGTACACTGCACCATTGTTCTAGAGACTGATTGCTTCATACTAGACATTACCCATGAATTTCAGGAAGCTTAATGCCAAGTGAATGGTGGTATCTATTTGAAAGCAGGCCTTACAAATTAAACCTAAAGTAAAAGCAAACCATCTCATGTTACCACAGCACCAGGATACCATAAGGCATTCAGTGAAAGGGGAGTTTCAAGGTCTATCAAGTCAAATAGACAAATAGACAAATAGCAGTTGCTACCTACTGATCTCCTACTGTGTGCCTGGCACAATATGATGAGTTTCACATAAAAAATCTTACTTAATTTACAATGACCCTATGATATAGGCAACAACATCCCCATTTTACAAATTTGGAAACAAAGCCTTACTAAGATTAAATTACTACTCCTATTTAACACAGTCCCAGAAGTCCTAGCCAAATCAATGCCTATCAAACTACCAGCGACATTTTTCACAGACATAGAAAAGAATAATAAAATTCATATGGAAGCAAAAAAGAGCTCAAACAGCTCAAGCAATCCTTAGCAAAAAGAACAAAGGTGATGGCATCATTTTTTCAGACTTCAAACTTTACTACAAGGCTACAGTAACCCAAACAGCATAGTACTGGCACAAAAATAGACCACAGACCAACAGAACGGGATAGAGAACCCCGAAAAAAAACCTCCCACAGGTCTTCAACTGACTCATCTTTGACAAAGCTGACAAAAACAAACATTGGGGAAAGGAAACCCTATTTAGCAAATGGTTCTGGGAAAACTGGCTAACCACATGGAGAAGAATGAAACTGGACCCTAGCTATCACCATATACAAAAATTAACTCAAAATGGATCAAGGACTTAAACATGAAACTTCAAACTACAAGAATCTTAGAAGAAAACCTAGAGAACACCCTCCTGGACACTGGCCTAGGCAAAGAATTCATGGCTAAGTCTTCAAAAGCAAACGCAGCAAATAACTGAAATGAACAAGTGGGACCTTATCAAGCTAAAATTCTGCACAGAAAAAAAAAAAACCATCAAGAGAGTAAAGAGACAACACACAGAATGGGAAAAAATATTTGCAAACTACATATCTGACAATGGCCTAGCATCCAGGATTTTTAAGGAACTGAAACGAATTAACAGGAAAAAAAAAAAAAAAAACCTATTAAAAAGTGGGCAAAGGACAACATACAAGCAGCCAACAAACATATGAAGAAATGCTCAGCATCATTAATCATAAGATAAATGCAAACTAAAACTACAATTAGATACCATCTCATGCCAGTCAGGATGGCTATTATCAAAAAGTCAAAAAATAAAGGGCTGGTGAGGCTGTGGAGAAAAGGGAGCACTTGCACACTGTTGGTGGGAATGTAAACTAGCTCAACCTTCGTGGAAAGCAGTATGGAGATTTCTCAAAGAACTAAAAATAGAGCTACAATTCAAACCAGCAATGCTACTTCTGGAAAGAAACCCAAAGGAACACAAATAATTCTACCAAAAAGACACCTGCACTCATATGTTTATTGCAGCACTATCTACAATAGCAAAAACAAGGTACCAACCCAGATCCTTGTCAGAGGTGGACTAGATGGAGAAAATGTGGTATATATACACTGTAGGATACTACGCAGACATGAAGAAAAACAAAGTCATGTCCTTTCCAGCAACATGGATGCACCTGGAGACCATCATTCTAAGTGAATTATCAGAGAAACAAAAAAACTGAATACAGCATGTTCTCACTCATAAGTGGGCACTAAATGTTGGACACACACAGGCACAAAGATGGGAACAACAGACACTGGGCACTGCTGAAGGATGTGGGGGGGATAAGGGATACAAAACCACCCACTGGATACCATGCCCACTACTGGGGGTGGGGGTTCATCTGATGCCCAAACTTCACCTTCATACAATATTAAGTAATCCTCATATGTACCCCACAATTCTAAAATTAAAAAATAAAAAGATTAAGTTGCTTAAGGTTACAGTGCCAGTAAATGGTACAATTGAATACATAAATTTTATCTCCACACAGTGGAACACTGCCCAGCAATAAAAAGGAAAGAACACACAACATGGATGCATTCCAAAATAATTATGCTGAATGAAACAAGCCAGACAAAAAAATACATACTCTAGGCCTCCATTTGTATGATACTCTAGAAAATGTAAGCTAATGTACACACCAGGAAGCAGATCAGTGGTTACCTGGGGGATGAGTGAAGGGACAGGAGTGAGAGAGTACAAAGGGACATGGAGCGCCTTCTGGGGGTGGCAGATATGCTCACCACCTTGGTTGTAGTGACAGTTTCAGGGCATAAATCAAAACTACTCTAACTGTATGTACACTTACACATGCAGTTTGCTGTATATCAACCGTACCTCAATCAAGCTGGCTAAAGAAAAGCGGAGGGTCTAAGTACAAAGCGGCAGCTCCCTCATTCCATATTGACCTTAATCTTATGTCTTAAAGTATCTTTCCCTTTTTCTTTCTGGTGTTGAAAGATTTATTATGGACTACAACAGAAGCAGTTTTACATACAGCCACCAAATGATTTGGAGAGCTCTTACTCTGACCTCAAAAACGGAGGAAGAAATAACATAAGCCTATAATGATCACCAACAGTGAATCAGTGTTCTCTCTAAGTACTATTAATGTTACTGCCATCAAAAGATTAGAAAAAGAATTGGAAAAAAGAAAGAAATGTTGAACAAGTCCATGTATAACAGTCAACCTGTTATGTACTAGACACTTTAAGGTACCAATGTTAAAAAAAAATGCCTAAGACACAGTTCAAGACAGTATAGAGGTGATACTAATAACTTGAGTGTTGCTGATCTAAGGAAGGTGGCTCCTCTGTAGTCCAAGCAGAGAGGAAGCCTTAAGAGAAAATGCAGAGGTGTGTCTATGAGCTATCAAGGTAACAAACCACTGACAAAAGTGATGGATTGAACAGTTAAGCGAACATGCAACTGCAAAACATAAACCATAATGTCCTTCAGGATAATCGGTACAAAGAGTACCAAGGATGTATGACTTGAAATCTCCCAAAGAGAGTCATCAGGGTGCACCTAGCCTTGTAAATAGCTTGTCTCCCAAGAAAACAATTTAGAGTCAACTGTCAATTAACACAGTTAAAATAAATACTAGACCTTGAATTTGTTTTTTTAAAAAGTAAGTTGCTATGAATCAGGAAACCATTTAATTACTAGAAGGCATGCATTGCTTGGATCAACACTCAGTAGCCTCCAGCAACATGGGAGGGCCTTACCACTCTGAGGAGCAGGCCTGGGGGTAGTGCCCTGGTTTTGCCAGCAGCCTCTCAGAAGGGGGAGCAGGGCTGGAGAAAGGGGAAGCAAGGGAGTTCTAAAGTGGTGGTGAGGGGAATCCTGCAGGGTCAGGTGTGAGGAATCAGGCAGTGACAGAGCACACAGGTGGACCTGTATCGCAACGGAGTTACTAAAAAGCAGCTGTCAGCTACGAAACAGAGCATGACAGCCAACTGGCAGTTTTCTGTTGGGCAACTACTAAACGTTTACATACATATATCCCATTTACCCCATCAGGAGGCAGTATAACTCAGTGTGTAGGGGAACAGCCCTCAAGTCAGAATGATTCGGTCTGAATTTTGGCTCAGGTCACAGGAGCTCTGCGACCTTGGTCCCGTCACACCACCTCTTTGAGACAGTTTTCTCATCCATAAAATAGGACTCAACAATAGCACCCACTTTGCTGGTTTCCGTGAGGATTAATTGAGATCACATACATACCAAGCTTAGCACAGGAAGGGTTCCATAAATGTTTACCATTGTTGTTTTTATGTCTGAAAATGGCCACTTTATTCCTAAACATTGGATGCAATTTACTCTGCAAGTCTGCATGAAGTCATCTTGTACAAGTTTTGAATATCTGTTGTTGTTTTCATTTTTATTGCTTGAATCTCAGATTCAGGGCCATTCGAAACTGTGTCCTCCTTGTTCATCAGGAAGAAATGGTATGCCCTGTCAAGTATCCTGGGTCAAAATCGGTGAGGCAGCAATTTGCACTTCCGTGCTAAGCTTCCTCTTCTTTTCCTTCTTTATGGAAATATTTTTTTTACTCTCATGAAAATATTTATAATAGCGTCTTTCAAATTTTTGTCTGCTGATTACAACATCTTGGACATCTTAGGACTAGCTTCTACTCTTGTCTTTTATCTTGTGTATGAATTACATTTTCACGTTTCTTCACACATCTCATGAATTTTAAAATTGATTACTAGAAACTATAAATGATAGTTATAGAGAAATAATTTTTTTTAAAACTGGTTAGAAGCTGAGCTTTGCCTGGTGATCAAAATGTAACTTCATTCTGAAACTATCTTGCCTAATACTTTTGCAAGACTGCCCTTAGGGAATAAAGATTTCAAAATATCAGTTTCAAAAATGAAACTCTGGGATTTTTTTGCATTTTCATATTTCTGCACATATGGAAAGTTAATATGGTTTCCTGAGAACACTAGACTAGCAAACAAATAAAAGAGGTACCTACCTCCTTCTGGGGGCCTTTCATCTCTGAACATACTTCTAGTCTTTTTAAAACATCCTGGGTAACCACAAGTGCTTCTGAGAAGACACTTTCATTTTCTAGGAGAAAATTCAGGTGGTAGTGTTTTCTTCCACATTCTGAATGGAGAACAAAATAAAACAAATCAGGAATTCATTACTTGAAATGATTTTTTAAAAAATTTAAGCTGGACTGGACACCATTCTTACTGACTAAAAAAAAACATAAGATGTCTTGAGAACCTGTAGGTCACATACTGCACTGAACTGACACCTGGCTTGTCACGTTGGCTGTAAAAGTCAACAGCATCTCTCACAGTTCCTCCTCTGGGCCAGTCTCAGTCCAGTCTAAATAGCAGATAATTACCAGAAATGGTACATCGTTATGTCAATGCTGTTTTTCTGCCCTGTAGCTCATATTCTGACTTTTTTTTTTTTGAGTTGGCATCTCACCCCGTCGCCCAGACTGGAGTGCAGTGGCCGCTTCCGGCCACCGCAGCCTCAACCTGCTGGGCTCCGGCGATCCTTCCACCTCAGCCTTCCAAGTAGCCGGAACTACAGGCGTGCGCTACCACACCCGGCTAATTTTTTTGATTTATTGTAGAGATGAGGTTTCACCTGCCCAGTGGGTCTCAAACCTGCAGGCTCAGGCAATCCACTCACCTCAGCCTCCCAAAGCGCGGGATTACAGGCTGAGACAACGAGCCCGGCCATATTCTGACTTTAACATTTGAAAAGACAGACACTCCTGAAAGAAGAATGTCCTGCCTGGCGCAGTGGCTCACAACTGTAATCCCAGCACTTTGGGAGGCAGAACCAAGAGGATTGCCTAAGTCCAGGAGTTCGAGACCAGCCTGGACCACTTGGTGAGACCTTGTCTCTGCAATAAATAAAAAAAAATTAGCTGGGCATGATGATGTGCACCTGTAGTTCCAGCTTCTTGGAAGGCTGAGACAAAAGTATCATCTGAGCCTAGAGGTCGAGGCTGCAGTGGCCGTAAGCGTGCCATGCACTCCAGCCTGGGCAACCGAGTGAGACTCCTACTCAAAAAAAAGAATGTCCCAGTGGGGTGCTGTATTAGATTCTGGTTTTCTACCTAACAACAGTCTCTGGTAAATTTATCAATGAAACATAAAAATTTATAAAGATCACTGAATCTAGTCACTGAAAACAAAAGGATTACAAAACAACTTTTAAATGATTATCACCTGGTTCTGAGCTTGCCTCCGTGGTCTCACTAAAGGCTTGCACAACAGGGGAGGGGGAACACACTTTGGCTGTGTCAGGAGTCTCCGCTGGGGCTTCAGTGTTCCCCTGCATCTCCTGGGCAGTGGGAGGACCCACGCTCATCTCCTGGGTAACTGTATGGACAGCATCATCAGTCTTCTTGGTCTCTGCTTTCACAGGGCCCCCTGGAGTGGCAGAAACCTCTGGGGAAGAATGAGGCTCCCCCGCACCTTCGGAGGAAAGGATTTCTACTTGAGGCCTCTCGGATTCCTTCCTGAAAGATTCTGAGGATGGTGGAGAGACATCCTTTACCACCTGACCCTGGACAGAGCAGTTTACAAGGCTGGTCAGAAGATTTTTACAGCTCACAGCCACATCAAACATCTGCAGGCTGTCGGCTAAAGAGATGATTTTGGAAAAATTGTGCTTGCCCACAGGGAGTTTGCCAGTGTACATCATCTCCAGCAAGAGGGCAAACTCCTCAGGGCTCACCACAGATGCGTCGATGGAGATGGTATCTGTGCTGTCCAGCAGGGTTTTGAACAGCAGGCTGGCGGCAGCCAAGACGAGCTTGTGGGCCCGGAAGTAGATGGTCCCAACAGAGATGGTGCAGTCACAGAACTGCTGCTCCTTGCACAGAGTGTAGAGTTGCCGCAGCAGCTGCCGGCTGTAGTTGGGGAGCTCCATGGCACCTGCCTGCCCAGGAACTCTCGAACTCTCCTCCTTGCTTCCTCTCCTCCTCCAGAGTTGGCCTTGTGAGGATCAGCCCTGGAGAAACCCACAAGCGCATGTCAAAACTTCACAAGCACACAGGGGAATGCAATTCATGCATCCACTCAACAAAGGTTGCTCCTGGGAGGGCAGTGTGCCAGGTAGGCTAAATTTAAAAAAAAAAACAACCATCACAATTATGTGTTGAACAATATGGAGGGGACTACACTTAGTGCCTTACATGGGTGATCGCATTTGATCTTCATGATGATCAGTGGAAAAGATACTATTTCCTGCCCATTTTACAGATGAGACTGAAGCGCTGAGGAACTGAGAGAACCAGCCTAGGGAAAAACAGCCATTAAACAGCATGCTGCATCTCACTGCCTTCAAGGCTGTCACTACACTACTGTGTGCCATTCCTGCCCCTCAGTCACCTGCAGTAGACTAACATATAGACAGAGACTTATAATACAATGTCCGCAGCTGACTCCATCTACCCAGGGCACCAGACAGAGGTGAGCGCTCCCTCCCTCTCAGGATGCGCCTTCCTCCTGGTTCTCCTGGTCTCCCGCTTACTCCAGCCATGCCTTCTCAGGTTCCTTTGCTGTAAATGTGTTCCTGTAAATGTGGAGTGCTCCATGTCTCAGTCACCCTGCAACTTACCTTCTCTCTCACCTGATTCTGTAACTTGGAAACACCATCTACATGCTGCCAGCCTTCAGGTTTGTACCTCCGGCTCAGCTCTCCCCTCTAAATTTCAGATGTATACCTCCAGCGACCTACTCAACTCTCCAGCTGGAAACCTAACAAGTTTCTAAAACATCACATATCCAAAACACTCCCACCACGCTACTCACTCCAGAGCAGTTCTGTCCTTCTAGATGCTCAGACTAAAAGCCATGTCTTCCTTGACTCCTATTTTCTTCTCATGCCCTGTATCTCAATCCTTTAGAAATCCTGTTGGCTCTACCTTCAATATATCCAATCGCTTATCATTCCCTCCACTGGCTCCACTCTGGCCAGTCCAAGCCAGCCAGCATCACCTCTTACCTGGATTACCACAACAGCCTCCTTCCTGGTCTCCATGTCTCTGCCCTTCCCTAGAACTAAACCTACCTCGCCCTGTCTTCAACCCAGCAGACACAGTGGTCTGTGCAACCTATCGTATTTAACACAGCCAGATTGCATTGCTTCTTTGCACAAAAAGCCTCGAATGCCTTCCGGTCTTAGAGTCAAAGCTCTTATTGCAGCCTGCAAAACCCTTCACGACCTGGGTGTCAACGGCTCTGTATGCCCGTCTCTACCACTCTCCCCCACACCCATTCGGCCCTCAGCACACTGCTTTCCCCACTGACCCTGGCTGGCACTGAGCCCGCGCTGCCTCAGGGCTGCCTGACATCTGTGCAGGCAGGCTGTCTCACTTCCACCAGGTTTCCACTCACAGGCCATGTTATCAGCAAGGCCTTCCTTTCCAGCAGCAGCCTCCCCCATCCTCCCTTACTCAGCTTTGTTTCGTATCACAGCATTTACCACCTGCAGGCACACTATCTTTTAATTTGCTTGCTATCTGTCTCTCCTCATTAGAATGTAAACTCCATCAGGGCAGGAACTTTATTTTCTCAGGTGCTGTATCCCAGTGCTTAAACTTCTGCCTAACACAAATCTTGTTGGTGAGCTGGTAGAATGGATACATTACTGACAAGAAATGTAATGATAGAGATTTGCACACACACAGTGTGGGGAGAGGGAGTCCAGGAGCTGGAGTAAAGTGTTGAGGAAGAGATACCAGCTGACCGGTATGAGAAAGAGAAAAAGAGAGAGAGAGAGAGAAAGAGAGAGAGAGAGAGATGGAGATATCAGCTGACCGGTATGAGAGAGAGAGAGAGAGAGAGAGAGACAGAGAGACAGAGAGAGGAACAGAGAGAGAGAGACAGACAGAGACAGAGACATAGAGAAAGAGAGACAGACAGAGAGACAGAGAAAGACAGACAGAGACACAGAGAGAGACAGAGAGAAAGACAGAGAGAGAGACAGAGAGACAGACAGACAGAGACAGAGAGAGAGACAGAAAGAAAGACAGAGAGAAAGACAGACAGAGAGACAGAGACAGAGAGAGAGAGAGAGAGAGAGAGAGAGAGAGAGGGAGAGAGAGAGAGAGGCGCGCACTGATGAGGCACAGGGAGGGGAGACAAAGGCAGTCCTGGCAGGGAGGCCTGCATGAGGCACCCAGAGAAGAGAACATCCAAGAGGGGATTAGGAGCTGAGATTATTCCTGGAACACAAAGCAGGGAAAAGGGAGTGTTAAGAGACGAATCTGGAGAGGCAGGCAGGGTTTTGGCCACAGAGGGATAGGCAGGCCATGCTTAGGAGCCTGGATTTTATCCTGAAGGCAAGGAGTCATCAAAGGGTTTGAAGGGCTCTAAGTGGCAGAGTCACATGGTCCGATGTGCATTTGAAATGGATCGTGCAGTGACATCTGCACAGAATATGAGGGGTAATGCTGGAGAGAGGCTCTACCACTGCAAGAGGTCAGGGAATCAATGAGGGCTTCCAACAGAAGTGATAACAGAAAAGAGCTAAGAAACCTTCAGAAAGTGTAGCCGCCATGATGTAGGGACGAGCGAATGTGAAGAAAGGAGAGAAACAACCAGGTTCCTGGTCTGGAGGTGGGTAGATCATGATATGACCCATATAATGAGGCAGACAGTTTAGAGAGGAGGCATCTAGTCCAGTTTTGGGTCTTAGGATATTATCTTTGAGTAAATTATATCATCTCATGTATATAAAGAAAAAATACACCAAGAAGAGGGTGGAAATACATATGTCAAAAAACCAGTAACTGCCTTCACTAGATGATTATGTAAGATGGCCTCTCCACCCCACCACTAATTTTACATTTTCTGACATTTGAAACTGACAGATAAAAAGATAAATTAAAATATTCTCACGTTCCAGTTTCCAGTCCAGAGTTTAGAAGTCACCACTCTGTCCTAACAATTAAAAAGCTGAACAAGCTGAAAAAAATCACACCTCTTCTAAGATATGTCAGAGAAGAAACATCTCAGGGCAAACCACTGTCCCCAAAATTACAGACAAAAAGGCAGACACAGAGAATAACTTAATGAACAGAAACCCACAAGCAAAAGCCTCTGTGGGAACAAGTGCCAGGTTAAGAAAACCTGAACTGCAATTGGTCAATCGCTAGAGGCTCAGTGTGCAAATTCTGAGTTAAGAATTCTAGGGGACCCAGTCATAGCCACCCCCACCCCCACCCCACACACATATTTCTGGAAGTTTTCACTTTCTAGAGCTCTACCAAGTCCTCATGATGAATACTGGAGAACATCCCCTCATGCTTCCAGCAGGGGGAGAGGGAAAAGGAACCATTCTGAAATAGGCCAAAGCACTCTGTTCTGAACAAGGCCTGCCCTAGAGAAACTATTCTACCGGAGCCTAACCTGCTACGGTTTTAGCAGAGCTTAATCTACCTAAGGATAAAGGAATACCCAACTCTACCTCCCTCCAGCCATTCTGTACTATCTAAGGAGCAAAGAGGCCTGACAATACTTGAGGAGTTCACAGTCCAAGGGCACAGGCTCACCAAAAGATGGAGCCCTAATCATGGGACTAGATTCTTCTCCTCCCCCACAGCCTACCACATCACTAAAGGTCTACTGATACCAGTTCCTTTTATGCAGTACATCATGTGCACCTGTCAACAAAAATTACAAGGCATAAAAAAGACCAAAAAAATGGCTTGAAGAGATGAGCAAGCATTAGAATCAGACTCAGATGTAGCAGGAATGTTGACATTATCTCACTACAAATTTTTAACAACTATGATTAATATCCTTTTAATGGAAAAAGTAGAAAACAAGTAACAGCAGATGGATAATTTCAGCAGAGAAATGGAAATTCTAAGAAAATAATAAAAAAGAAATGCTAGAGATAAAAAACAACAAAACAGAAATGAAGACTGACTTTGACAGGCTCACAGGAGACTAGACATAAGGAAAGAATCTCCGAGCTAGAAGGTACAATGATAGAAATTTCCAAAACTAAAAAGCAAAGAAAAAGAAAGACAGAAAAGACAAAAAAGAACAGAATTATCCAACAACTGTGAGAACACTAAAAAAGAAATAACTAACACTAAAAAAGAAATAATGCAAAATGAGAATAACAGAGGAGGAGAAAGAGAGGAAAGAAGCAATGTTTGAAGCAATAATGACTGAGAATTTCCCCCCAAATTAATGAAAGACACCAAATCACAGGTCCAGGAAGCTCAGAGAACACCAAGCAGGAAAAATGTCAAAATCAGAGACACCTGGCATGTCATTTTCAAACTTAGAAAATCAAAGATGGCCATGCTAACAAAGAGAAAAAAAAGGGCAATTTGTTAATATCAGCAACAAAAGAGGAGACATCACTACAGATTCCATAGACATTAAAAGTATAATAATGGGCAGGGCTCGGTGGCTCAGCTGTAATCCCAGCAATTTGGGAGGCCGAGGCAAGTGAATTGCCTGAGCCTGTGGGTTCGAGATCAGCCTGGGCAACTTGTTGAGACCTCATCTCTACAATAAATTAAAAAATGAGCCGGATGTAGTAGTATGTGCCTGTAGTTCTGCCTACTTGGAAGTCTGAGGCAGAAGGATCACCGGAGCCCAGCAGGTCAACACTGGGTGGCCATGAGTGTGCCACGGCACTCTAGCCTGGGCGATGGAGTGAGACGCTGACTCAAAAAAAAAAAAGTATAATAATGGAATTTATGAAGAACTCTGTGCCCACAAATATGATAACCTAGATAAAATGATCCAATTTCTTATGACACAATCTGCCAAGACTCACACATGCAGCAATAGACTATCTGAATAGGCCTTTATCTATAAAGTAAGTTGAATCAATAATAATCTTCCCAAAGTAGAAGCAACAGGCCCAGATGAGTTCACTGGTAAATTTTACCAAACATTCAAGGAACGACTTCTACCAATTTTCTAGAAACTCCTCCAGAAGACAGAAGCAGAAGGAATACTTCCTAACTCATTCTTTGGGGCCAACGTTAACCTAATACAAAACCAGGCAAAGACATTACAAGAAAAGCAAACCACAGATCAATATCTCTCATGAACACACATGCAAAAATTCTCAACAAAAAACTAGCAAATTGAATCCAATAATGTCTAAAAAGAACTATACACCATGACTGACCAGGTAGGATTTATCCCAGGTATGCAAGGCAGGTTCAACATCCAAAAATCAATTAATGTAATCCAGCACATTAACAGGCTAAAGAAGAAAAATCACATAATCCTATCAATAGATGCAGAAAAAGCATTTGACAATGACCACTCATGGTAAAAAAAACTCCCAGCAAGCTAGAAATAGAAGGGAACTTCCTCAACTTTATAAAGAACATCTACCAAAAAATGTATACCTAACATCATTCTTAATGATGAGAAACTCAAAGCCTTCTCACTGAGATTATGAACAGGGCGAGGATGCCCCCCGACCACTGCTTTTCAACATAGTACTGCGAGTCTCAGCTAATGTAATAAGAAAGTAAAGGGAAATAAAATGCATACATATTGGAAAGAAAGATATAAAATTGTCTTTGTTTGCAGATTACATGATTGTCCAGGTAGAAATTTCTAGAGAAATGACAAAATTACAGTAAGGTTGTCAGACATAAAGTTAATATAGAAAAGTCAATTGCTTTCCTGTATACCAGCAATGAACAAGAAGAATTTGAAACTACAAACACATTACCATTTACACTAGCACCCCCAAAAATGAAAGACTTAGGTATAGGTATAAACCTAACAAAATACACACAAGATCTATATAAAGAAAACCATAAAACTCTGACAAAAGATAACAAGAAACTAAATAAAGAGAGACAGATTCCATGTTCTTGGAAAGAAAAATGCAATATTGTCAGTGTCAAATCTATCCAACCACCCAAAATAGCCAACACAATATTGAAGAAGATCAGAGTTGGAGGACTGATACTATCTGACTTCAAGACTTATTATTTAAAGCTACAATAATCAAGATAGTGTAACTGGTGAAAAAAGAGACAAGTATATCAGTGGAACAGAAAAGAAAGCCCAGAAACAGACCCACATAAATATAGTCCATTAATCTTTGACA